>JAMJFZ010003132.1:165000-242500 GCA_026225945.1 Cricetomys ansorgei | reverse complement strand
GGGGTTCCACTGTGAGGATGGCGCTGAGCATGGCGGTGGTTCCCTCTGCTGAGGTCTGGCAGGGTTTGCACCTATGACAATGCCTCCTTGTCTTCCTTGCTGAGCCCCCAACAGCAGCCTGACAGCTACACACTTGGTGCGATGCGGCCACACAATACCATCTTAAGAGCGAGGACTCTGAGCTGGGAATGAAGTTCAGTTGGTAAAGTGCTTGCCCCGCGTGTGGGAGGCCCTGGGTTCAATCCCCAGTGGTCCCCAGAGCCAGGAGTGGTATGTACGTCTGTAATCCCTGCGCTCAGGAGGTCCCGGCAAGAGGCTTGGAGGCTGGGGGCGTCCACTGCACACCGAATGAAAGGCCAGATTGGGCCATGTGCTTGAAACTCTCTCTCAAAAGGGTCTGGAGTAGACCGGCTTGGGCTGTCAATCCAGGATGCTAACCCGACCCAGGCACAAGATGGAGGTCACCACCCAGTCATCGCCGCATGCCCATGACGCATGCGCTGTTGTTATCCCTGTCTATAGGTGGGGAACGGAGACCGGAGGCTCAGTGGCTGGCTCAGGTCTCCCTAGCGAGGGCTCCACCCCTGCGTCCAGGCTGAGCCATGGTACCCTCCCCAGCCAGTGTCAGTGGAGACGGGGTGGCAGTGGCCGCAGAGCAGCCAGAAAGCACCAGTCTATGGGATGGCAACGCTGTCCGGCCCTCCAGACATAGGCGCTGTGTGCTCTGTGCTTAAAGCTGGGTGCAGCTTCCTGCCACACGGAGAGACCGTCTACCGCCACCACCGCACACTGCACCACAGGACAGGTTAGGATCCACTCTGACGCTGCTCCCCCAGTAACAACACCCACACTGTTTGCACACACTTCAGTTTTCTTTTGTTTGCGAGCACCGTAAGCACCCCGCATTTCAGAACGGGTCATACATCGCCCCTCAGAGGCCTCTCCTCCTCTGTGGTGGTGAAGGTGGTGGGCACAGGGGTGCTGGGGGGCCGGGCCGCCGCTGCCAGGCTCTTCACGGTCTCGCTCAGCTGCCCCAGGCCCTGGGCAGCCTCCACCAACTGGACCAGGCCCAGCCCCAGGGCTTGGCGGTCCTGCCGGTCCTGTTCCAGGACTCGGGTCAGCCTCTGCAGCTGGTCGCCCACCTCCCTCACGGCAGCTACCAGCTCCACCAAGGCAGGCGGCTCACAAGCCATCACCCTGACGGGCGGTACCGGGGTTGCGCATGGCCCAAGGGGACCCAGGCTGTGATGGGGAGGTGGACCTTGGTCCGGGGTTGGTTGGTCCGATGGGTGGGCCACGGAAGAGAGGTGAAGGTCAGGGGTCACGGTGGGGTCTGAAGCCGAGTGTGAGGTCTGGCTAGGAGAAGTTAATTTGGGGCTCTGGCTTCTGGGTGCTTTGAAGGCCTCTGTGGACAGTGGGTCAGCATGTGGGGCTGGAGAGGGCATAGGGAGGTCAGATCCCCAGGATGGAGAGGGCTCTGGGCTCCGCATCCATGGTGGGGTTGTGGGAGGGGCTCCCACTGAGGTCAGCTCCGGGTACAGGCTAGGCTTGACCCTTGGTTCTGCAGTGAGGACGGGGGATCCTGTCTCTGGAGAGGACGCAAGGGCTATTGTAGGGGTGGCAGGAGTTGAGGGAGGGTGAGTGTTGGTGGGGGCTTGAGGGGTGGTGGGGGCTTGAGGGGTGGTGGGAGCGTGAGGGGTGGTGGGAGCTTGAGGGGTCGTGCTGGGGTGAGGGGTGGTGGTGGGGTGAGGGGTGGTGGGGTGAGTGTTGGTGGGGGCTTGAGGGGTGGTGGTGGGGTGAGGGGTGGTGGTGGGGTGAGGGGTGGTGGTGGGGTGAGGGGTGGTGGGGTGAGTGTTGGTGGGGGCTTGAGGGGTGGTGGTGGGGTGAGGGGTGGTGGTGGGGTGAGGGCTGGTACTGGGGTCAGGGGTGGTGGAGTGAGGGCTGGTACTGGGGTGAGGGCTGGTGGGGGGGTGAGGGGTGGTGGTGGGGTGAGGGCTGGTGGGGGGGTCAGGGGTGGTACTGGGGTCAGGGGTGGTGGTGGGGTGAGGGCTGGTGGGGTGAGGGCTGGTACTGGGGTGAGGGCTGGTGGGGGGGTGAGGGCTGGTGGGGGGGTGAGGGCTGGTGGGGGGGTGAGGGCTGGTACTGGGGTGAGGGCTGGTGGGGGGGTGAGGGCTGGTGGGGGGGTGAGGGCTGGTGGGGGAGTGAGGGCTGGAGGGGGTGTGAGCGGTTGTAAACGGCTGTGTGGAGGCCCCGGGGCCCGCGGGGAGGTCGGGGACGACTCGGGCTGCGGTGCCCAAGGCTGGGGTTCCGTCGGGGCCCGGGGTCGGCTCCGAGGTCACTTCCGACGGCGCAGAGGAGGCGGGGGCGGGCCCCTGGGGGGAAGCGGGGGGCGGGCGTGAGCGCAGCCCGGCGTCAGGAACGGACGAGGCCGAGTCGGAGGCTGTGGGGGAGGCCGTGGGGGAGGGCCGGGCCGGGGAGGGCCGCAGCGGCCGGCGCTCGGCCTTCGGCTTCCTCGGGGGACCTGGAGGACAAGGGCACAGTCAGTCCAAGGCGTCCCGCCACGCCCCTCGAGGAGCTGACCAATGGGAAGGCAAAGATCCGCGTGACATCATGGGTCACCGGCAGACTTCACTAGGCCCTAGTGCCCTCACCCTGGCAGTCTGCGAGGTTCCTGCCGCCACCTGGTGGTCGCTGCGGGAACTGCAGGATGCCAGTGCGGAGGAACTCGGGAGGGAACCGAGTGGGAGGCAGAGTCCTGGGACCAGAAAGATGGAGACGCTCTGGGATGCAGACGTACTACAGGGACCCCAAGAAACACCCACAGTGAGACTGCGTGACGGCTAACGTTAGCCGTCAGATGGTCTGGGTTTGGATCGCCCAGGGGACACGGCTCTGTGTGTGTGTAATTCCACCGAGGGGGGAGAGCCACCCCGACTACCCCATGGGCTGGGGTCCTAGACCGGATAAAAAGAAGCGAGCTAGTCAGGCGTGGAGGCACACGTCGGGAGGCAGAGGCAGGGGGAAATCTCTGTGAGTCTGAGGCCAGCCTGGTCTACAGCGTGAGTTCCAGGACAGCCAGGGCTACATAGTGAGAGTCTATCTCAAAACAAACAAGCAAACAAGACGTGAGCCAAGTACCCAAGTTCATCTCTCTGCTGCAGGTGCGGTGAGACCAGCTTCCCCATGCGCCTGCCCTCACGGCTGCCCCACTGTTAAGGAACCGTGTCCTCACACCGTGAGCTGAAACATGCCCTCCATACCGTAAGTGCCCCCACCCCCGGGATCAATATTTTGTTACGGCAATGAAAACCGTCACAACCTCACCCTGTCTTGAAAACAGAAAGGCCCGCCTTCTCTATCGTTTCCTGACCTGCCACGGTGACTTGCCACCGCCTGGATTTAATGCCGTTCTGGTCTCAGTGAGTTTGCGTGGAAAGAGCCAGAGCTCTTTCCTGTGGAAAGAGCTTTCCGGTCATCCGGTGGAAGACCAGGGATGCAGTGAATGACAGCACCCGCCCGGTTCGCACAAAGCCCTGGGTTTGGTACTAGGACCACGAAGAAAAATGTTAGATGCCAGAGTGGGCTCAAAAAGTAGAAGAAGTGTCTGGCACAAAGCCCCAGGTTTGCGTTTGATCCCAAGGTGCCCCTCCCAATAATTAAATCAATGTAGATTTATTTAATTTAATTAATAAAATTTGTTAGGTGCTAATGGGTAGATGCCTTGCCTCCAGGCACTGCAACCACAAAAGTCCTTGGTATCACCGTGTGCCGCTTGAGAATAATTCCCCCAGGTAAAACACTTCTGCTCTAGATAATGCCCCCTGTGGCAGGCTATACCCCTCTGTTGGCTCTTTCTGAGAATTGAGAAATTGAATCTGAGAATCTGAGAATTGGGTTATGCCTGGGAGCTTGGTACCCTCTCGGTACCCGCAACACATATCCCAGCCCGGTTTCTGCCTTACCCACACCTCACCTGGGTCTAGATGGGCCCTTGGAACTGGAAATGGGGGGCCTGGACTCTTGCTGGAGCTAGTGGTAACGGAGGGTCCAGGCTTGGTTGTGGTGGGGGTCCCTTTGGCCAGACCCCTTCCTGAAGGAGTATCCCGTATCCGGGGCAGTTCATAACTTCCCTGGTCACCTACAGGTATGTGAGGGAGAGAGCTGAGTCCGTCTTCCACCTTCATCCCCCTGGCTCCTTACCCCAGCCGGGTGGACCCTCACCCAGCCTCCCCACATACTGTGTCACCGCTGTCAGGCTTGTCAGCCAGCACCCTGACCCACTGAACTGTAATGCTGTCCCAAATAGGGTTTTTGGTGGGTTTTTTTTTTCCCATAGCATGTGTGCACGCACACACCACACACACACATACACGCACGCACACACCCATAAACAAATACATGTAAAAATACATAAATACATAATATAAAGAAAAACGGAATTCCCGGACCTTATAAACCCTTAGAATACAGAACGAGGAAGAGTAAAGACACGGTTGGGCCCAGAGAACGGCACTGCTGGCTTGTTAGAAGGAAGCGGAGTATTTGGAAAAGCCGAGCGGGCGGTTCTGCCGCAGGAGCCAGCCCTGCCGATACCCTGACCTTAGCTCGGCGAGACCCCGGCAATCTGAGCTGCAGAATGTCGAGGTGCTTGTGTTGTTGAAGCCACTAGATCTGTGGTGATGTTATAACAACCAGAGACGTAAACGCACATGCTGCTTTGCAGCGTACACCTAGCGCGCACCAGGCCTTTCACAACTGCCTGTAACTTTTTTTTTTTTTTTGACAGGGTCTCTGTATGTAGCTCTGGCCCATCTGGAATTCACTATGTAGACCCTGTCAGCTTCAAACTCACAGAGATCCACCTGTTTTGGCCTCCAGAGTGCTGGGATTAAAGGCGTCCGACAGCACACCCCAATCCATAAATCTTTTTTTTTTTTTTTTTTAAATCCTGGCCCTGTGACCCTGTGACCCGAAGGCCTTTGGCCCTTTAAGAATTCCCTTCCTGGGGCCAGTGAGGAAACGGCTCGGTGGTTAGAGGGCTTGCTGTGTACCCTAACGACCTGAGTTGGGTTCCCCAGAACTCACATGGTGGAAGCAGAAAACAGACGTGTGCAAGTTGTCCCCTGACCTGCACACAAGTGCCATGGCACGCGCCGGTTAGCTGGAAAGCAAGCCCATCCTGCTCGCCCCTGCCGGTGGGTAATCCATTTCTAGGAGGGTTCTCTTGACTTCTTTACTAGAAATAATCATTCCAACCTTGGGAATCTCGCAGCTATTATTGGTCGTTTTGGTAAAGCACTCTGCCAACCAACACTTTCCTGTCCTAGGCTTTCCACGGACATTCTGCACGTTGGATTGGGACGTGCAGCCCCACCCACCTCACTCCCGTCCCCGTGGAGTCTACACTGCAGTCAGCTAAGCGAGTCAGCCTTGTGCTTCGAATGACAGCCCACATCGCCCCCAACCCAGTGAGAGAAAGGTATGATGTTACGTTGACATGGTGGTGCAAAAGCCTGTAACCTACCACTGAGAGCCCAAGGCTAGCCTGGACTACATGGTGACTTCCGAGCCAGCCTGGGCTGTGGAATAAGATGGTCTTGAAAGCAAGCAAGAGCTGCAAGGTAGCTCAGCTTGTAAAGTACTTGCTTTGCAAACACAAGGAACTGAGTGTGAGCCCCAGAGCACACATTTTTTGTTTGTTGATTTGTTTTGTTTTGTTTTGTTTTTTGAGACAGGGTTTCTCTGTTGTAACTCTGGCTGTCCTGGAACTCACTCTGTAGACCAGGCTGGCCTCGAACTCACAGAGATCCACCTGCCTCTGCCTCCTGAGTGCTGGGGTTAAAGATGTGCGCCACCACTGCCTGGCTCGAGCACACGTTTAAAGAAAATATAAAAGCTGGCTCTGTTGGGTCCTCTTGTCATCCCAGTGTTGGGGAGATAGAGACAGGAGGATCTCCAAGGCTTACGGGCGGCCAGCCTAGCCTCGCTGGCGAGCTCCAGGCCACCGAGAGGCCCTGTCTCACAAACAGGGTTTAGATAGTGCCTGAGGAGCTGCCCCAGGAGCTGCCCTCAGGGCCCCACACACACTGCCCATACATTGCAGGGACATACAGGAACATGCCACACGCTTACACAGGTACAGAAGACAAGTGTAAACTGAGTCCCGTCCTGGCCAGACACCCCATACCGTCTCCTAAGTCTTGGTACATGGAATTGTCCCGGGAGTCCCCTTGCACGGTTTGTGATTCTGCTTTAATTTGCGCCCCCATCTCCCTGGAAAGGATCCCCCTGCCTCTGCAGGGACCAGTGCCTCGCACGTGATCAATTACACCACAAGGGGGCGCTGCGGGCCAGGGAAGCCGCCCTGATGGAACAGAACAAAGGTTCTGGCCCTCCGGCTGCACCTGAGGAGCCCAGTTCCAGCATCCCGCTGATCAACCCTACTACCAGCATGAGGCACTCCCAGGTCCAAGTCAGGCCCGAGTCCCTGAGCCTACTCAGGTGGCAAAGCTGGTGGTAGCCAATCAAAATGCGCAGCACCCCTGTGACGTAATGAGGTGTGAGACAGAGGAGCAGGTGCCGACCCAGCCGGGCCTGACTGCGCATGCTCCAGAAACAGATGCGAAAGGCCGCAGACTGACCAGCTGTGACAGGCAGAGAGATACAGGGATGGAGGCCAACGGAGGAAAGAAACGGAGAACCTGACTCCGAACGCGACATAGCCGACTGAAGGAAGTTGAGGTGTGTGTGGTACGCTGTGCCTGCGATCCCAGCATTTGAGAGGTGCGGACGGGGGTATGGAGGCCAGCCTCGGCTACACAGTGAATCCCGGCCTGGGCTATAAATGGGGCATATCAAAAAAGAACGGGAGGGAAGAGCAAGGGAGAAGGGAACGGAAGGAAGGAGAGAAAAGAAAGGGAGGAGAGAGAGGCATGGATGATGTGTAGCTGGATGAGGGATAGGTCCAGAGTTACAACAGAGAAACCATGTCTGGAAAAGGGGAGGGGAGGGGAGGGGAGGGGAGGGGAGGGGAGGGGACGGGACACACAGGGGTTGGAGGGATGGCTCCGTGGTTAAGAGCACCGGCTGCTCTTCCAGGGAGCTTGGGTTTGATTCCCAGCACCCACACGGCAGCTCACAACCTTCTCTTAACTCCAGTTCCAGGAGCTCCAGTGCCCTCTCCTAGCCTCCGTCGGTACTGCACGTACACGGTGCTCAGACATACATACGGGCAGAGCACTCATACACATAAAATAATAATCAGAAAACTTAAAAGGCGTGAGAGGAAAAGAGAACTTTAGAGAAGGAAAACAAGAGAAATTGCACGGGGTCGGGGGGGCAGCCCTAGAGACGAGGAGGGAGAGGGAGTGGAAATAGCAGACGCAGCGGGAGAAAGGGAGGGGAGAACAAAACGGAGTCGATAATAGTCAGGGCGTTGATAAGAAAGGGAAAGAATGTGGGCGCCAGAGTGTGCAGGAGAGAGATGCATCGTGGGGGCACGGGCAGCGCCTGTGGACGGCTCGGGGCGACAGACGGACAGGCGGCTGTGGAGTACCCGACCCTGCCGGGCAGCGTTGACAAGGGCAGGATAACCCTGTGCCTCCCAGACTGGCTGAGACTCTGCTCGCTCTCCCAGTGTTTGGGGTAGGAACCCTGCGCTGACAGGAGAAGTCTGTGGGTTCCGGGTCGTGTCCACAGACGCTCAGGATTGAGGGGCCCGGGCTGGTGTGTTACGGCCACTTCCTGGAGGCTTCGGCAGGCTCCGGACTTGCCGCGGCCCTCGGATCTCTCAGAGCCACAAGCTACATTCTACTCTGGAGCAGGTGAATGCTGTCGAGCCCGGGGATGCGACCCATTTAGGACGTCTGGATGGATCCAGGGAAGGCCTAGGCCAGCTCAGTTAGAAGGGTCTTTCTGGCTGACCGTGCTGGCACACAGTAATGCCAACACTTGGGAGGGGGAGGCAGGAGGACCAGGAAGAGTTCGAGGCAAACCTCTTTCACATAGAAAGTTCAAAGCCAGTCTGAGATATATGATGTATCATCTCAAAAAAGCAAAAATTGGGTCAATAACACAACCCAGGGGGCCCAGGTGCTTGCTGGCAAGCCTGACAACCTGGGTTCTATTCCTGGGTCCCATGTCGTGGAGGGAGAGCACCCACAAGTCATCCTCTGACCTCAACAAACATGTCCTGCCATACACACACCCACACACACACACACCCCCACACACACAGTCAAGCCACTCACCCGTATCTGGAAGCCTCCGTGTTGCCGGAGAGAGGACTTCAGCCTTCCTAGTGGTGGCCCAAGGAAGAGTATGTCCAGGCCATGCAGCCGTGGTGGTCCCTTTGGTCAGGTCCTCTCCAGAAGTGGGGTCCCAGGTCCAGGAGGGGTAATCGTCGTCTCCTGTGTAGCCTGAGGAGAAAGTGGGCAGCACGTGTCCCTGCCCGCTGTCCGGGGACCTCACCACTGCACCCCCTTCCTTCCACAGCCTCCTGCAGGACAGTTTTCACATCCTCACCTGACCCCCGCCCCCAGGGCCTCGACCTCCCCTGCTGTCCCCTGGTACCCGTGCAGGTGAGCACCACATCTTCCTCGTGGTCACAGTTGTGTTTCCCCCATGCCCCCGAGGGGCAGTCACTCAGCGAGGTCTCGCTCCCTTTACAGCCCATGTCATCCAACCAGATGGGCCCGGTCCCGGGGCCGTAGTGGGTTTTGCCTACTCGGGGCCGGACCTTCCCGCAGCCCAGTTCCCAGCAGGCCACCATGGCATCCCGAAGATCCCAGCTGTCGTCACAGACTGTCCCCCAGAGTCCAGCATGCCACACCTCTAGCCGGCCGGCGCACCTGTTGGGCCCGTCAGCCAGCCGAACCCGGAAGGGACCTGGGGTGTGCGGGATGCTCGGGTTAGGAGGTAAGGGGCTGACCCGACACCGTCCCCGAGCCATCCCCAGCCCTCTTCTGCCTCGGCTACCCACCTGATTGCACAGGGACTCCAGTAGTTGGGGAGGAGACTGGATCTTGGGATGACCCCAGAGAACCTTCCGGGCTTTCCCCCGATGGCTCCGAGGAAGTCTGAGGGATCTGCGTGATGGTGGCCTCAGAGGTCACTTCTCGGGGGACTTGAGTGGGCAGTGGTGTCACAGTCTCTGAGGTCCACTCCCATGGGACTCTGGGAGTCAGCTTTGCAGTGGCGTGTGAGGTCTGTCTGTGGGCGGTCGGTCTCTTAGGTGACTCGGAGGTACGTGGGGTTAGGTTTAGGGGCGTTGGGGTGCCTGGGACCCTGGAGCGTTTAGTGGTTGGCATCCCAGGGGGTTGAGTGGTTGGTCTTTTTGCGTTTTTAGTCACCCACTTCTTAGTACTCTTGGGCATTTTCCCTGGAGGCTTTGTGGTTTTCTCTAGCACACTGGAGGTAAGGCGGGCAGGGGACTTGGTGGCCAGCTCTCCTGGGAGCCAGGCATCCTGATCTCTACCCAGCCCAGGGAGCCAGCTCCAACTGAAGGGGTCTGAGATGGTATCCACGCCAGGGGTCCCTAGGAGGCCGGGAGGGAGGAGAGACAAGATGGAGAAACCGTGACGGTAGAATTGTGGTACTACCGCTAACCTGTGTCCTCAGCCCTCCTTCACACACACAGAAAGCTTGTTGTGATGGAGTTAAGAGTACTTGCTGCTCTTTCCAGAGGACCTGGGTTTGATTCTAAGAACCCACAGAGCGGTTCACAGTTGTCTGTAACTCCGGTCTCTGAGAATCTGTTCTTGCCTGGTAAATTCTTTGTGTGATGTGGGGACCTGTGTTGTGTTAGTCCACACCAGCGGTTCTCAACCTGCGGGTCACGACCATTTTGGGGGTCGAATGACCCTTTCCCAGGGGTCGCCTGAGACCATCTGCATATCAGATATTTACATTACGATTCCTAACAGTAGCAACTTTGCAGTTATGAAGTAGCAACCAAAATAATTTCATGGTTGGGGGGGTCACCACAGCATGAGGGACTGTATTAAAGGGCCACAGCGTCGGGAAGGGTGAGAACCACTGGTCTGCACTGACATGTGACTTCTGAACAGTCATGTACATCGATCTGGCCGAGCGCCTACAAAAATCTCTAGACGCTAAGGCTGAGACAGCACGCATGGTAGGCTACTCTTGCTTGCTGTCACACGTGTTGCGGGGAGAATTCAGCAGCGTCTCCACCACCCCACAGGGAGCTCACACCCGAACTTCCCTCCACGCGCCTTTTCCCTAAGTTGAACTTAACCCGCGTCTTCACAACCCCGAGTGTAATGGCCTCTCTCGTTTCTGGGAGTCTTTTAGCAATGGGCTGGACCCCAGCGTGGTCTTGGAGCCCTCCAAAACCCCACCTTGTCACACGGGTTTGCAATAGCTTGTTTGCACCCCTTTCCCTCCACGAGTCATGAGCTCCTCGAAGACCCATTCTGAGCACCCAGATCCCAGCTTAGGTTCTAGCATCAGAGTTGGAGGTCCGACACCCACAAGTGGGGGAAATGCACGGCCGGAGTCGATTTTAACCAGCCCTCCCTCTGGCCAGGCTTAGGCGACTCGAATGAGGTTGTGTGGGCTAAAACACCCACCCCGGGGCTAGGGCTTAGTAAGCACTGGGTAAGTTAACGCCACCCTTGGTGTCCAAGCCCTCCCAGAGCCGGTAGGTGGCTGGGGCGTCCTCACCGGCGCAGGTGACCCCGACATCCTCGTTGTGAGCACAGTTGTGTTTCCCCCAGGGAGCGGCGGGGCATTCTGACAGCAAAGCCTCTGTCCCCAAACATCCCACGTCATCCAGCCAGATGGGGCCCGAGCCCCAGCCGAAGCGTCCCGCTGCGGGATCTGGTTGCCGAGGCCCCCCGCAGCCCAGCTCCCGGCAGACCACAGCTGAGTCTCGGGCGTCCCAGCTGTCGTCACACACGGTCCCCCAGCGTCCATTGTGCCATACCTCCAGCCGGCCGGAGCACCTGCTGGGTCCGGCCACGAGGCGCAACTGGGGGGACCCTGGGAGAGAAAAGAAAGAGCCAAGAGTCGGGGTCGAGGAGCCCACGGAGCGCTCTGAACCTCCATCTACCTGCCTGCCTTCATCCAGCTTCCTTCCCCAGTGTCCGTATATAGTCACGGTCTAGGCTTTTCCTCACTAACCCTTCCATCCAGACAGCAGGTATTGATCGAGGTCGCCTCCGCCCTGGGCACAGAGCCAGGCACAGCTGAGTTTCTCCTCAGGCAGCTAAATACAGGATTACCTCACGATACAGAAATTCCGCTGTTAGGGTTATACCCGAAATAAACCGAAAGGCAGCTGGCGGACCAGCTCTGTGGGTGAAGACACCCGCCACCAGGCCTGTCACTCCTGAGAATTGATCTCTAGCTCCCCGACATGGCAGAAAAGGAGTTCTCCGACCTTCGTATGTCACACCGTGACGCATGTGCGCGCACACGCACAGACGAACGTAATTTTAAAAAACTGAAAGCGTATGTTGACATTCACTCGAATGCAAATGGCTGTACTGTCCACCATAACCTGAGGGTGTCCCTTAGTGTATGGTCAGGTAAACAGAAGATGGTATTGATCTTTGCAACGCACTTTGGAACACACGGTGCAGCCCAGGCTGGCCTCAAACTCATAACCCTCCTGCCTCAGCCTCTCAGGCGCTGGAACTGTTGGCCTACACCGCCATGCCCACTGCACCGAGGGAACTGTTTTGTTTTTTTAGTTTTTAAACATCACCTTTATTTGTTTGCTTGTTTCACCCACTGCGTCCCATTTCTGGTCCCAAGGGATTTCTTGTGCGTCCGTGTGGGTGCGTGCCTGTGTGCGTGTGTCTGAGGGAGTGTGTGTGCATTCACGTGGAAGCCCAGAGGTTGACATCACCCTCCAACTTATTTTTTGATCTCTCACTGAACCTGGCACTCACTGATTTGGACAGACTGACAAGCCAGCAAGCCCCGGGGATCCCCCTATCTCCCCAGCACTGGAGTTAGAGGTATGCTTTACTGTACCCAGGTTTTTATTTGGACCCTGGGGATCTGGACTTGGGTCCTTATGCTTCCAAGTCACGCACTGAGCCACTTCCCCGATCCTCATCATGTCCGAATAGTTCTTAAGCTGAGCTGCTCCTTGGAGCTAGCCAGAGGACGTGGTGACAGTCCCATCACAGGGCATTGGAAGCCAGAAGCTTTAGATGGTGGGTTCTCATCCCCCTCCTCCTCTCCTATTCAGGGCCAGCTGCAGAAGGCAGGACTCGCGTGGAAACACAAGCCTGGACTTTAAGTTATCGGCAGAGCATCAATCAAGTACTTGTCCTTCTAAGCAGGGCCCAAGCTCCTTTCCTACCGTTTCCTCACGCAAACAGGTTCCAGGGGACAATCTCACAGCAGCAGGGCACGGAGGGACTCACCAGCTTCGGGCCCAGGCTCTGGAGGGGCAGTAGGAGAAGCAGGAGGAGGCCAGCTGCCTGCTGGGCCTGGGGTCTGGCCCACTGAGGTAGACAGAAGTCTGGGTGCTGAGGTGTTGCTGTCCACCGCGGGGGCCGTGGACTGCACATCACCGAGAGGCATGCCTGGTCGGGAGAGAGGACATTGGCACCACCTCCGGGCTGTCTCCTGCACAGAGCCTTCCACACTCCTTACCCACAGCAAGGAGTAGATGGGGCTAAGAGGGCAGAGAGAGCACAGAACGGAGGGAGTTTGGATGGGAGAGAGAAGGTGGGAGGCTCCCCTAAGCGGCAAGAATCGCTTCTACGGGGGACAAGGAAGCAGGGCTCAGCCCCTCGTTGTGACCATCAAACACCAGACTTATCCAGTGTCCCAGGGAGGTCAAGGCACCCTTAGCTACCTTGAACCAAGGTTTCACGAGAGAACACGAGATGGGGAAAGAGGGAACCGTTCTCAGGAAGCGAAGGGTGAGTGGGGGACAATACACCTTTCCCCTCCACTCCAGGCGACCAGACCCCCACACTCCCACAGCCCCCCCCTTCCCCTCACCGTCACACACAGCCCCTGCATCCTCACGATGGTGACAGTCATGCTGGCCCCAGGGCCTTGCAGGGCAGAATCGCAGGGCTGTCTCGTTCCCCCGACATCTGAGGTCATCCAGGATGATGGGTCCAGCCCCCTCCCCAAAGAAGGCGCCCCCCGGGGCGGCCAGTGCACCCCCACAACCCAGCTCCCTGCAGGCCACAGCAGCGTCGCGGAGATCCCAGGCGTCGTCACACACAGACCCCCAGCGTCCGCCGTGCCAGACCTCCAGGCGGCCAGCGCAGCCGTGGGGACCGTCAGCAAGGCGCAGCCTGGGTGCAGGACCTGGGCGCCAGGACAGAAGACAGGGCGACAGGGAAGTTAGGATGGATGGGTTCCACCTGCCTGGTTGTACCAAGTGCGGACACTGGGATGGGTTCGCAAGGGCTGCGTTAGCACTGTGTGCGTCTAAGATTGGCGAGCAGGGAGCAGGGTACTGAGTTAGACGGGGCGGGCATGGAGTCAGGATGGGTGAGGAGTCAGGATGGGTGAACAGGCTACCGACAGGGAACAAGAACGTGGAGGTAGAAAGAGAGTGGGGGAGGGAGCCCCAAGTGCCCTTCTATGGCCCCCAGCCCTTTGTCCCAGTTTTCTTGAAAGCTGAGGCTCAGTGGCCTCGGCCCTGAGGCTTCTGGGGAGGGAGGAGCTGGGGTGTGAGAACCGAGGGGGGAGGGGACAGTCCGCCCCCGCATACCAGTGCAGACCAGCCCCGCGTCCTCAGTGTGGTCGCAGTTGCTCCGGCCCCAGGGGCTCCGGGGACAGTCCCGGAGGGCCTGCTCGCCTCCTCCACACCCTACGTCGTCCATCCACACCGGTCCCGCACCAGGCCCGAATCTGGCACCACCAGGGGCGGCCAGCGCCCCTCCACAGCCCAGCTCCCGGCAGGCGACTGCTGCGTCTCGGAGGTCCCATCCGTCATCGCACACGGTGCCCCAGCGTCCACCGTGCCAGACTTCCAGGCGGCCCGCGCATCCATGGGGACCTGAGACCAGGCGCAGCCGCTCTGGGGGGTGGGGGGGCGTTACGGACAGGGAGGAAGGGAGACCGGAAGAGACTATGTCTGATGTCAGCTTGGAGGGGGCAGCTTCTTGTTTCTCCAACCGGGAAAATGAGGCCCAGGAAGGGCTGTGGGCTGAGGTTTGTCTGCCGGCTGGCTCATTCAGAAAGGAGAACTGTCATGGGGGGGGGGGGGCGATGTGTCTCACAGAGATCAGGAAGAGGGGGTGGCTACTGACTGAATCCTGAGGGAGGACATGGCTCGGGACACTGCTATCCTTGGAGGGCCATGGGCTGCGACCCTTGGTTTGGCTGGAGCTAGGGTCTCACTCCACACAGATCAGGAGACAGGGGAGATTTGGAGGAGACTTACCTTGGCGAGGGGCTCCATTGGTGAGCACAGGGGCCCGTGTGGACTTGGCCTGCTTGGGCGGCCGGGGGTTCTTCTTACGGGGTCCATTCTGGGAGCTTGCAGCGGGTCGGGGAGCTGGAAAGTACGTGACATGTGACCAGGAAGTCGGGATCTGAACTGTCCACCCTTCCTGATTCCTGGGCATTTGTCTGGGGATCCCTTGCTGAGGGTCCAAATGGGGGAGGATTCCTGGGTGATGAAGGAGACTAGCTAGCTGAGGGGGGGAACATCTGCAGCAAGATGACCTTCCTCCATAGCTGAAACAGACCCGAGTGCAGGATGGGGAGCCTAGTCCTTGGGGCTCACCATGAGTTATGGGGGGCTCCTCTGAGCTGGGGTTCAGCTCCCCAGACAGTGGCAGCCATGGATCCCGATCCAGCAGGGACGTGGAATCTTCTCTAGAGTTAGCTGCACGCTGACCTATGGGAGAGGAATGAAGTTGCAACTATGGTCACAGGGAGAGAAGTGGAGTCCACTTGATCCCTGGGACAGAAGGGCCTGGGATGCCTGAGTTCCCTGAGGCTTGGAAATAAATGACTGTAAGCTGAGATTCATAGAGGGGACACTTGGCCTCTGGGAATCTGGAATTAGGCATCTCTGAGCTTCTGGACAGCTAAGATCTACAGGAACTAAGTAAGGGCTTGGGGGTTTCTGGGGCATCACCGTGAGAGGAGTTCGGATCTCTTTACCTACACAGACGACGCCTGCATCTTCCTCGTGAGAGCAGATATGGGCCTTCCAGCCCCGGTGGGGACAGGTACCCAGCTGCCCCTCATTGCCCCGGCAGGCCAGCTCACTGAGCCACACGGGCCCAGTGCCCTCCCCGAAGAAGGCACCCCCGGGGGCGGCCAGCGCCCCTCCGCAGCCCAACGCGCGGCAGGCCACTGCGGCGTCCCGAAGGTCCCACCCATCGTCACACACGGTGCCCCAGCGCCCGCTGTACCACACCTCCAGGCGTCCCGCACAGCCGTGAGGACCGTCAGCCAGGCGTAGTCGCTCTGAGGGGGGGGGGGGGGGAGAAAGCTGTGTCTCCAGGCAGGAGCAAGGAGCACTGTAGGCTGGGGGCTAGGGGTGACAGTAAGGCCAGGGGGCTGTTTTGCAAGGTGCCATCAGAAAACCAGCTACCCTGGAGGCTGGACCCCGGACCCAGACTCCTAGGTGCGATGAGACAGACATCTTAGAGATGCTGGGGGGGCTGTGTGGGAGGTCAGAGGGCATCCGGGTAGCAGGGACCAGCAGGAGAGTGAGGGGAGGTTTGAAGCTGGGTGTGGCCAAGTGGAGAGTCAGGACACTTACCAGTAGCCTGGGTCCCCACCAGCATTGCTGCAAAAGAGGCTGAAGGGGGCAGAGTAGGAGGTGAGTCAATGGTGGGGGTCCTTTCCCCAGTGCAGGCTCCCAGCTTAAGTTGGGAAACACTCGCATATGGATTCCTCACACCTCTGAGTCAGAAACCCCGCTGCCAGGAATGGACTTTGGGTGGAGGCTGGGATAAGTTGCAGGTCCCTGGGGCGGATGAGGCCTCAGATGCCTGGCCCTTGAATTGAGGACTGGGGACCAGATTGACTGGTGGGAGTGATACCCCACAGCGTGACGCCCAGGGCAACAAAGGGCAGGTCACTTGGGTTGCTAGGCAGGCCTTGCGGGAGGCTGGGTCCCTGAGGGATAGGAAGGATCAGCCAGATGTCAGGATGTCCCAGAGCACCAGGGACCAGAGTAGGCTCCCTGAAGTCTGAGTCTCTAATCTGGAGAAGCTAGAGGGTCAGAGGTGGGGGTCCAGGCTCCTGAGGTACCCCACCCCAAGGGAATGGGTCACTCACCAAGGAGGCAGGCCAAGACCCTCATGTTTCCAGAGCCCAGGGCAGGGGATGGGGTAAAAGGGGAAGGAGGGCAGGAGAGGGGAGGAAGAGGAGGCAGCCAGGGAGGGAAAGAGGGAGGGAAGTGGCTGCCCGGGGCCCTGGACAGCAAGGAGCAGGCTGGGCTGGAGGCTTTGCCAGGAGGGAGAGCGGCTGCAAAGAGGCAGCAGGGGACAGGAGGGGGAGGGGGAGGGGGCTGGCTGCAGCTGAGGCTGGAGGGGGGGGTGGGCAGAAGGGAGGTGTTCGAGAGCAAACACCCACACTGGAGGGAGGCGGCCAGCCAGGCTCTGGAGGGCCACGTGCTCAGAGATGCTTCTGGGGATGGCAGCTCTGGGAAGGCCCTGGTGTCTGGGGGCCAGGGCCAAGGGCACGCCCTCCTGCCCCCTCCTGTCCTCTGGCCAGGAAGTGCAGCTGGGAATGGGCAGATTGGGAGAATCCTGCAGTAGCAAGAGGGCCTGCAGCAGGACACCAGGAGGGACTTCCTAGACTGAGAAACTGAAAGACCTCGGTCTGCGTTTGACACCCACTGTGGAAAGCTTCCAGTCCCTACCTGAGGGAGGAGTGTCTGAACTTACCAGTTTCCAGAACAAAGGTATGGACAATAGAGAGACCAAGGAGTCAAGGCTTCGGTGCGGAGGGCGTGTCTGCGTGCACACACACACACACACACACACACACACACACAGGCAGCTGTGAGGGGAAAATTTTTGGTAATGGGGAGCATGACTCAGAAGGCCTGGCGGGGAGGCGGCTGCCGCTGTGAGCTCACTGCTTCTCCTCCTGCCGGCCCAGGGCACCCCCACCCCCACCCTGTCCCCTAGCAATTAATGTCAACTCTGGAGAGGAGGAGCCAGACAGAAGGAGGGGGTCTGGAGAAAGCAGCTGGAAAACGCATCTGAGAGGAGACAGGCACACAGAAGTTTCAGGCTTTATTAACAAACAGTGTAAAAAACCAGATGGGTTCAGAGACTGCACTCCCAGCCCAACCCACTCCCAGAAGATCTGTACCCTTTGGGGGTACTCTTGGGGGCAAACTCTGCCTCTCATGTTCCCCAAATACCCCTTCCGTGCCTAAAACACACATAGCAAGGGCTTTTAAGACCCAGGACCAGTGAGGTCTTTCAGTGCATAGCTAGGGGGTAAGAGGTGGGCGGGGTGACCTCTAGTGGTCCCAGAGGGCTGAGGGGGGATTTATCCTGCTTGAGTTCAGAGTCCCCAGGGCACCTGGCAGGTTCTCTGTGGGCAGTGGAATCCATCAGCCTCGATGCCTGGCTGTCAGCCCCACAGACTGGGTAGAAGACACTAAGAGGGGGGGATGGAAAGTGTAGGTGCTGGCCCCCTGCCCACCTCCCTAGTGGGCACGTCGATAATCACAGGTCTTTGCTGAATTCCCTAACCAGCATATAGCCCATGCAGCCCCAGCCTCCCTCTGCCTGGTAGCCGCAGGCCTCCAGTAACCCTGCCGCCCCCCAAGCGGCCACAGCCACTGGGACCACGAGCCGGGTCCGAGGCTCTCCCATACTCCCGGCCCAGGCTCGAGCTCGGGACTCAGCAAAGGCCAGCAACCTCCTGCCCACACCCCTGCGACGGTGCCATCGAGAGACGGAGAGGCGGGTGACTCGGGCTCCATCCCCCAGGCTGGCGCCAGGGGCCAGGGCCAGGATTCCACACACATCGCCAGAGCCCCGGACAGCCACCCAGGGCCCCCCCAGGCCGCCTGGTGGAGGCAGAGAGCCCCACCGGGCTCGCAGGCCCAGCTTCACCGCGGCCACAGCCAGGAACACGGGCAGCAGGAGGGCCAGGGCGAAGGAGGCCAGGACGAAGCGCAGGCCGCTGCTGGCTGCAGCCAGGAGGAGAAGGGCGGGCGGACGCGTCAGAGCGTGGAGGGCCACGCGGTTTTCCGTGTCTTTAACGCCAGCCTGTGGGTAGGAGCAGGGGCCCAGCCACTCATCACACCGGAACGCCCGAGGAAGGGTTCCCAAGTGGGAGGAGAAGCCAGCTAATGGGGTGGTCCCAGTCCGGCCCACTGGGTGTGACGGGCTGAGTGAATGACTAAGGTTTGGATGGATGGATGCATGGGTGGATGGATGTATGGGTGGATGGATGCATGGGTGGGTGGATGCATGCACGGATGCATGGGTAGATGATGCATGGCTGTATGCATGGATGCATGGGTGGGGGCCTGGGGCTAATGAGTCTGGAGGGCATGCTAGGGTCATGCACCAGAGAACAGCATAGGACCCTCGCAGGAGGATCTGGGGGTGGGAGCACCGCTGGCTTGGGGGCTGTCAAGTGGGGCCGACTAGAGGTCAGGAGGCCTTAACACCCATCCCCCACACTCTTTTTAAAAATGGCAGCTGAGTGTCAAGTAGGGAGAAGGCACTAGAGGGACCAATCAAAAACAGCTGAGGCGAAAATATGCCCTTTGGAGGTCCCCGGAGCTCAGACAGGTGGGAGGGGGTGGAACCCTCTGACTGTCCCTGAGGAACTGCGCATGCTCACTGATGCCTCTGCCGGCTCTCACCTTCAGCATCTCCAGCACCAGGGGCTTCTCATCTTCCCTCATCTCCCGCACTGACAGGTGGTTGGGGGCCATGGTAGCCCCCAGGCCGCCGCCCCCCAAGAAGGGAGCTGGCGTCGTGCACCTACTGAAAACAAGTAGGTCGGTGTTAGGTGGGCACCTGCGTCCCAGAGCCCCGGGAGGGGTGGGTGCAGCGTTTCCCAGATCACCGAGGACGCTGTAGCTCCCCGAGAGGCTGCCACAGCGGCAGGTCAGGCGCCCCCACACCCGGTGGTACTGTCTCCCCAAACCGCGCCCGCTCCGGGGAAGGCAGGCTGCGGTCTGTACACTCGTGCCCCCCACGCTCCAGGAGCCCTCCTGCAGTGGTCCCCATCCCGCGCAGCAGGGCCAGGGTCCTGCAAGCACCTCCAACGAGGTCGCTCCAATCCCTTGACAGTGCACGGGAGCAGGGTCAGGAAGGGGTCACTGGCGGAAGTGACGTCCACGCTCCAGAATGGAGGCGGGACCGGCGCCTTAGCAACTGTGCCACGCTTCCCCTACCACGGGGCAGGGGTCGGGGGTAATGAAGGAAGGGCGAGGGGAGAGCCATGGGAGAGGGCAGAGAGGGTTTCTTACCCGACCCGCGCAGGGTTAGCACGGCTCCTTTCTTGCACGTCCTTCGTTGCTAAGCGACCTGAGCATCAGGAGGAGGAGGCGTGGCTTGCGAACCTAATCTTATTGGCGCCTGGGTCTTTGTGGGAAGAGGTGGGGGCAGCACTGAGCATCTATCTCCACCTGCAGGGACCTGGACCCCAACCCAGTGGTCCTGGGGTATCGTTCGGATCAATATGTCCCTGTACCTACCTTTCTCGTGAGGTTGACTCACAGGGACGAAGTGGAGGAGGAAACTGATCCCTGATCCTATCGTAGTGACTACAGACACGCGTGCGCGCGCACACACACACACCTCTTTAAAGTACAGGAGAGGGCCTGAGAAACAGCTCAAGGAGTAAACAGCTTGCCAAACGGGCATCCACACGGCAGTCTCCGGCCTTCACAAAGCGTGCCCCCCAACACAATAAGTCTCCATTAAAAATGTAAAGGCTGGGGAACTGGCCCAACCCCGGAGACAGTTAGCCCCGAGTACAAAGCACGTCGTCTGTCGCCTCGGAGCTAGGGAGAAAGAGTGAGGACTTCCAGGCCCTGGGCAGGAGCTTGGCCGTGACTAGCCCTTCCCCCATGAAAACGAAATGAAGAGGAGATTCTGGGTCTTTATTAGTAAGCCCAGCCTGCAGCCCCTTTGACTGGGGCTGACCCCAGCCCAGCTGAGGAGGAGGTGGGGGGAGGAGGGTCTGTGGCAGACCCCCGTACTAAGGGATCTCTTCAAAATGTGTGAACCAACTGGACTGCGGGCAGAGTCTGCACAATCTGGATGGAGGGCAAGCTCTGGGGCGCCATGACCCCTGGCCCGGCCACCGCGGGGACCACTTGCACCATCTGGGAGCTGGGAGCCGCGGGCACCCCCACCGGGGCAGAGCCCGGACCCGGCGCTGGCGGGGCCAGGAGCTGCAGCGTCGTGGCGCCCCCGGCAACGCTGCCGTTTTCCAGCAGGTCCGCGGCTGGGGCGCTGCGGATGATGAGGAGTTTCTGCCCCGATGGGCCGGGGGCGGCGGGCTCCGTCAGTCCGGGGGACAGCGTTTCCACCTCCTGCACGCAGAGCCTCGTCTGCTCGCCATCCGCTCCGCTCAGAACCAGCACGCTCTGCAGCCCCTCGTCCGTCTGCAGCGTTTCGAACAGGACATCCTGAACCACGCCGGCGCCGGCCTCGCCGTCCCCCACCTCCCCCGGGCCGGGGCCTGCGAGCAACTCGTCGGCGGCCCCGCTCTGGACCACCAGGAGGTTGGGAGCCTCCGCGGCCACAGCCCCAGCACTGGAACTGGAGACCTGGCCTGTCAGGGGCTGGAGCTGGACCGTGGTCACTTCCTGTGCGGGCTGCAGCTGGACCGTGGTCACTTCCTGTGCGGGCTGCAGCTGGACCGCGGCCACTTCTTGAGCCGGCTGAAGCTGGACCCCGCTCACCTCCTGCGGTCCTGGCTCCCCACTCCCTACGTTCTGCAGAACGATGAGGCTCTGCCCTCCGCCGCTAGCCCCCGTATTGCCTCCCCCCTGCACCCCCAGACCTCCTGGGCCTGGAAACCACAGTACTCCTGCGCCCTGGCCGGCCTTCCCCACGGCCCGGGGACCCTGCCTCGCAGCACCGTTCCCCACACCCCCGGCACTGACCGGGGGCAGCAGGATGAGCTTCGGGGGCGGGGGCGGGGGCGGGGGCGGCGGCGTAGGGGGCTGGACGCTGCTGGGGATCAGCTGGAGGCCCTGCGCAGTCTGCACCAGGAAGAACGTCTGGGAGGTGGGGGCGGCCGGGCCTGGGGGCGCCGCCTGCGCGGGGCCTCCGGCTACCTCGAGGGACAGCGTGGCCTGCAGGTGGGGGAGGACGTGAACATCCTGGGTGGCCAGCGGGGCCGGGGCTGCGGCCAGCGGGGCGGGGGGCTGCGGGGCGGCGGGGCCGGCGCCCGAGGCCGCGGCGGCCGGGGCGTGCGTCCTCAGGTGCCGCTGCAGGTAGGCGGCCATGACGAAGCCGCGGCCGCAGACAGGGCAGGTGAAGGGGCGCTCGGCGGAGTGCGTGCGCTGGTGCAGCAGCAGGTTGGAGGAGTGAGTGAAGGTCTTGGGGCAGAGCGGGCAGCGGAAGGGCCGCTCGCCCGTGTGCACGCGCTGGTGCTGCCGCAGGTTCGAGGTCTGCGCGAAGCTCTTGCCGCACACGCTGCAGGCGTGGGGCCGCTCGCCGGTGTGCACGTGCCGGTGGCGCCGCAGGCACGACGTGTTGCGGAAGGCCTTGCCGCACTCGCCGCAGGCGTAGGGCCGCTCGCCCGAGTGCAGCCGCAGGTGGTACTGGTAGTGGGAGGACCACTTGAAGGTGAGGCCGCACTGGCCGCACGTGAAGGCCCGCAGCCCCGTGTGCACGCGCTGGTGGATGGCCAGCAGCGACGAGCGCTTGAAGGCCTTGCCGCACTCGCCGCACTGGTAGGGCCGCTCGCCCGTGTGGTCCCGCAGGTGGTAGCGCAGGCCGGAGGAGCCCTTGAAGGCCTTGCCGCACTCGGCGCACTTGTAGGGCCGCTCGGCAGACGCGGGGGCCGGCGGGGGCGGCGGGGCGGCGGGCGCCGGCTCCTGGGGGCAGGTGACCTCGGCGGCCTCGGCCTGCGGCGGCGGGCGGCCCGCGGCCGCCTCCTCCACGTGGCACTGCTGGTGCGCCAGCAGGCTGGCGAGCTGCGGGAAGGCGCCGTCGCAGCTGCCGCAGCGGAAGGCCTGGCCGCCGGCCGCGCCGTGGCTGTGCTGGTGGCGAGACAGGCCGGCCACGGTGCGGAAGGACTTCCCGCAAGGCAGGCAGGCGAAGCCCGGGGGGCCCGCGGCGGCGGTGGCGGGCGGGGACCGGGGCGCAGCGGGGTCGGCCTGGGGCAGCTCGGCGGGCGCGGCCGGGGGCGGGGCGGGCGCGGCGGGGCCCGGGCAGGGCTGGTGCTCCAGGAGCAGCTCCTCGCTGCCGAAGCCCTGCTCGCAGCCGTCGCAGCGGAACACCAGCTCCACCGTGGTCTCGGCGGCGGCCAGGAAGAGCTCGGGCACTACGGGCGGGGGCGGCGGCGGCGGGGCCGGGGGCGCGGGCGGGCTGGGGGGCTGCAGGTAGGCATCGGAGACCAGGACCTTGCCGCCCGCTCCGCCCGGCTCCCCCGCCGGGGCGGGGCCGGCGCCCGGGGCGGGGCCGTGGGTGCGATGGTGCAGCAGCAGGTTGGAGGAGTGCGTGAAGGTCTTGGGGCAGAGCGGGCAGCGGAAGGGCCGCTCGCCCGTGTGCACGCGCTGGTGCTGCCGCAGGTTGGTGCTCTGCGTGAAGCTCTTCCCGCAGATGCTGCAGGTGTACGGGCGCTCCCCGGTGTGCACGTGCCGGTGGCGCCGCAGGCTGGACGAGTTCTTGAAGGCCTTGGGGCAGTCCGGGCACGGGTAGGGCCGCTCGCCCGTGTGCTGCCGCAGGTGGTACTGGTAGTGGGAGGACCACTTGAAGGCCAGGCCACACTGGCCGCACGTGAAGGCCCGCAGCCCCGTGTGCACGCTGCGGTGGATCTGCAGCAGGGAGGAGCGCTTGAAGGCCTTGGGGCAGTCGGGGCACTGGTAGGGCCGCTCGCCCGTGTGGCCCCGCTGGTGGTAGAGGAGGGCTGAGGAGCCCTTGAAGGCTTTGGGGCAGTCGGGGCACTTATAGGGCCGTTCACCCGTGTGCGTGCGCTGATGGTGAAGGAGCCGAGATGACCACCGGAACGACTTGCCGCACTCCCCACACTCATACTGGGCAGCAGGGGTGGGTGCCGGGGGGGTGGGCCCTGGCTTGTCCCCAGTCCCCTCCGTGGTGGAAGCTGGCGCCATGTCCACGTGGGAGCCGGCCATCACACCTGGTGGAAGGGTTCTGATCAGAGTAGGGTAGCACTGGGCCTCGCCACTGCACGCACTGGCTCAGGGGCAGCGTCCCTATGTCACCCACACTGTAGGGGTTCTTCCTCAGGGCTAGGGTTTCCGAGAGCCTAGGTTTCACACGCATTAGCATAGACTAAAGGAGAAATAATGGGGTACCTGGGATGTGAAACTTCTCAGCAAACTGCAATTACTAGTCCAGCCTCTCTAGGAAGCACACAGGTCCCAAGCAGGGTTGTGTCTAGAAGGAGCACTGTCCCTGGGGGGGAGGGTTGGAGGGGAAAACAGGAGGACAGCGGTTCCCTGTAATGTCAACCCTTGGAAGAAGCCTGTTTTGAAGGCTTCCCCTATCTCTGCCCCTCAGCACCTGCTCCCACCACCACACCCCCAGGCAGTTCCACTCTAAGGAAAGTGCTCAGTGACCAGAGCCTCAAGCACCCTACCCCCTCACCCGCTGCCCCCCACTCCCTCTTGGGCCCCCAAATCCCTAGTGATGGCCTGTTCCTGCTAGGTCTGCACCCGCTCCTGTCAGGCCATCACTGTGGTGACCCGGCTCCGTGCTGCCTCCCAGCACACCCCGGACACGGCCTGCCTGCCTGCCTCACCATGTCCATGACGCCCACAACCCTGAACACCCATGCTTCGCAGCGTACACAGCACTTCTCTGGTCCCTACACTCCCCAGTAGTGACCCCTGGGCATGTTTCCTCCCCACAGAGAGCCTCTTCCTCCCTGTTCTTAGCAGGTAACCTTGCCGCCGGTCACACCGGTGACTGGAAGAGTAAGAGCATCAGAACAGAGTGTTCTCACGCTCCAATCAATCACGGCGCCAGTGGTCCCCACGGGCCAACTGTTTTCGCACTCAGGTCACTGGCTGTTGCCTGTCTATCAAGGGCAGGGACGGAGGAGCTTCTCAACACCCTCCAGAGCACAGGATGAACCCCCACAAAGATCCGGTCCACAGCAGCAGCAGCACAAGGCCGGGGAACCGTAGGGCTCCCTTCCGCAGCTTCCCAGGCCGGGACCTCTGAGCTCCCGCAGCACCGGCCAGCCTCTCTCCTGGACACTCCCCACAGCAGACACAAAGAGCAACACCCTGGCCTCACTTCTCTCCAGCCCTTCCGAGGTCCCGAGGGTCACCTGGAACCACTTGAGTTGCCTGTAGCCCTCACGCGCCCCAGTCCTGCTGCGGCTAAGTCTTTCCTCTGAGCACGAGTCCTAGCCTCTGTGGCTGACTCCTTCTGGTCGCCAGCTCAGCCTTCGGGGTGGACCCTTCTGAGCCTGGAAGTGGAACGTTAGAGGTCAGTCAAGACCTGCTGTCTTTCTGTCTGCCCTCGCCCTCTACGACTCCACAACCTACAAATAAAGGATTCCAAGACTGTGTGTGGTTCTACCCAAGGCTCTCCTTTGCTCCACGCGCTTGGTACCCTGTGCCTAAGACACCTCAACGCTTACCCAAAATGCAACTCCAGGTTTTTTTCCTCTGCCCTCCTAGCAAACACTTAGAAGGCTGGAGATGAACCCCAGGTGGAGATGAACCCCAGGTGCTGCTGCCTGTCTAGCACGCACAGAGCTAGGCTTGCACCCCAACACTTAACAAACTGGGAGTGGAGGCACCGGAGGGTGAGACAGGAGGGTGACAAGTTTGAAGCCAGCCTGGGCACTGTCTATGTGAGAACACAAGTCAGCCCCGTAAGGAGCCTGCTGAGTGCTCCTGGCTGGTTGTCCTCTCCTGTCTCGCTGGCCTCTTGTCCCTCTAGCCCAATGGTTCTCAACCTGTGGGTCTCAACCCCTTTGGGAATCAAATGACCCTTTCACAGGGGTCGCCTAAGACCCCCTGCATATCATGTCACAGCAGCAACAAGTGTGATTTTGTGTATGGGGGGGGTCACCACAACAGAAGCAACTGTATTGAGGGGTCGCAGCACTTAGGAAGGTTGAGAACCACTGCTCTGGCCTTTCAATCAGGCGGGGAAAGCCAGCCTCACCCTGGGGGTCCCGCCTAGGACCCCTTGTCACCGACAACCAAACTCACCCTGTCACCTGAAGACTCCACAAGTCATCACCTCAGAACCTCCTCCTCAGACCACCCTGCGTGAGTCCCTCTCAGCACCCCTGCTCTCCTCCCGTACCCCAATATGTTCCCTCCTTCGTGGGGCCCCATCCCCCTCTAAGTACTGCACAGCCAGGGTTTCTCAGCCTCGGCAGAACAGAGATTTGGGCGTGCATCGCTCTTTGTCAGAGGGCCTTCCCATACATCGATGGGCACTTGGCAGGATTCCTGACCTCAACCTGACAGACGCCCCGACCCTTTCCTAACGGGTGCTCCAGCTACCGCTGCAGTGTCTCCTCAGGACAGTCCCTGACAAATGGCCCTCTGGCTGCCTGTTTTATTCTAGTGGTAACGCCATGGAAACAGAGACCCCCCTCTTCTGTTCGGTGTTGCATCCCAGCACCTGTCAGACCATCGGCCGAGTGCACGCTCAGTGAATATACTCTGGGTGGGCAGAGACTGCCTTCCACAGGCCCTGAAGGGTTTCCTTTTAGAGGATGGGCGACAGGCTGTGAAGAACTTCCTTTTTAAAGGATGGGTGTCCCCTCTGCAACGACGAATGAGCTAAAGAAGGTGCCTGCGCCTTTGAGAGGTCAGGCCACAACTCTGAACCCAAGATGCCCAAAAGAACAGGGACCCATCTCAGCAGCGAGAATCCCCGTTAAAAGGCGGGGCTTTGGCGAGGATGCTCTTGGGGCTTGGCATGGGGCTCCGTTGCTAAGAGTCAAGGATTGGTATGCATGAAGCTCTGGGTTCTATTCCCAGCGTAGCATAAAACTGGGCGTGGTGGCCCAGGCCTGTAATCCTAGCGTGTGGGAAGTGGAGGCAGGGGATCATAATTCAAGGTCATCCTCGCCTATACGGTGAGTCTGAGTTCGCTGCATCCCGAGCTAGCATGAGACTTTGGAGGGGAAAAAAAAGGTGAAACCCCCGTCTCTATCATTCAGCTGTTCTGGCGACCTGCGGGGTTACGAAAATCTCCCTGCAATGACTGGGGAGCCGTCCCCCGCCTGTACGGAGACAATTCCCCTTTTAAGAGAAAGGGAAGGGAGAAAGACAGGAAGCTTTGTAAAAAATAAAAATTAAAAAAAAAATACACAGCTGAACACATCGCCCTTACCCTTTAAGAGGGCGGGGCCGGCCTAACAGATAAATATCGGAGGCGACATAGCGACCTTCCCTTTAAGGCACCCCTTCCGGTTTCCCGCTCGCCGTTTCCTAAACGACTCCGCCCTCGGGCCCTTCCCCCACCGCGCCCTCCGGTCTCTCACCTGTGGCCCCGGTCGGGGAGGGGAGACCACGGAGAGCCCCAGGGCCTTCCCGCGGGGGCCGACGGGAAGCGGGGCCCGGAACGGCGCTGCGGGAGCCGCGGCCCGGGAGGGGGCGGGGGCGCGCTCCCTCCCGACGGCCCCCGGCGCGAGGCACTCAACCTTTATCGGCGGCTCTCGCGCACACAAACCCCGCCGCCGCCGCCGCCGTGCGTCGTGACGTAACGCGCCGCGCCGGGCCCCGCCCCGCCCCCTGCCGGGTGCGCCAGGTGCGGGGTCCGGGGGGTCCCTTCTGCTGGAGAGGACGGCCTCTGATGCGGGAAACTGAGGCACGCAGCCTTCCTGCCCAGATCTCGGGGGTCTCCGAGCTGCCCTGCTCTCCCTCTGGTCAGCCTGGCGCCGATGACGTTGGGACAGATTGTGTTTAATTGTTTATTTTTTAAATTTATTTTACTTATTATTATTTTATTTATTATTATTTTTGAGGCCACGGGCTGGTGTAGGAACCCCAGTATGCAGCCCAGGGTGGCTTTCTCAGCCTGAGCACCGATGACGTTGGGGCAGATTTTTATTTTATTTTATTTGTTTATTTATTCGTTTATCCGTTTATTTATGGGCCACAGGCTCATGTAGGAAGCCCAGTGTGCAACCCAAGCTGCCCTTGAATTCGTAATCCTCATGCCTTCACCTCCCCGGAGCTGGGATTAGAGGCGTGCTCCTGAATACTCTATTGAGATAGTTTGTGCTTTGGTTGTGTTTCCTGAGAGCTGTCCTGTGTGTGATGTGTGTGTGGTGGGGTGTGTGTGTGTGTGTGGGTGTGTGTGTGGGTGTGGTGTGGTGTGTGGTGTGTGTGTGGTGTGGTGTGTGTGTGTGGTGTGTGGTGTGGTGTGGGGTGTGTGTGTGGTGGGGTGTGTGTGTGATGTGTGTGTGTGTGTGTGTGTGTGGTGTGTGTGTGTTTGTGGTGTGTGTGTGGTGGGGTATGTGTGTGTGGTGGGGTGTGGTGGATGTGGTGGTGTGGTGAGTGGGAGCTCCAGCCTTTGCCCAGCTCCGGTGGAACTGCCCTGTGCACACACACACACACACACACACACTTAATGACAGTCCTATTACCTTAAGACATTCCAGAAATCCTCTAGATCAAAGCCAGTACTGCCAGCCAAACACCCTGGGACTGTGGACCACCCATACACACACCACCACCACCAACCCTGATTTCCTCATCTTCCTGCCGCTGTCCCCCAAGTGCTGGGATTACAGGGGTGCACCACCACAACGGCCTTCTACATACTGGCTGTTCTCTGCTCTTACCCCAAGACCTCTTTATAATCCATCTCTGCCCAGCTCCGGCTGGACAGATCCACGTAATGAGGGTCCTCTTGTCAGCAGCGAGGGGATAATTCCACACCTTGTCAGCAGCCGAGGAGTTCCCCTAGACTTTTAGGGGCCCTGACTTGGGTCAAACCAGAGATGTGGCTTGGAGTCTAAAGAATTTCACAACGGTAGCCAGTATACAAAGCAAATTTGATGATTATTAAAAGATATTTTAATATAGGTTTAAGTACAGCGTTTGAAAAAGGATCTCAGAAGAAACATTCAAGCGTAGATATGAGCTCACGAGGGAGAGTTAGAGAAGAATAAGATGCACTCGAGTGTAGGAACAGGCTCCTCCAGAGAGAGTGTGCAATTAATTAATTAATTAACCTCATAGGCCGTTTTGGTGATTCCGGTTACATCTGAAGAGGTTGCTAAGAAAGCACCCCCTCTCGATTTTGAGCGAGCACCCTCTCTTGATTTTGAGCGAGGGGAGATGATTATGTTGAGATTCGTTTGTTGTTTTTTTAAGACCGATTTTTTTTTTCTGTGTATGTGTGCGTGCCTACATGTATGTCTGTGTACGCGTGTATTGCCTGAGGAAGCCAAGAGTGTCAGATCTCCTGCAGCGAGAGTTACAGCCAGTTGTGAGCTGTCCGATGTGGTCACCAGGAACTGCAGCCAGGTCCTCTGTAAAACCAGCAATCACTCTCAACTGCCGAGCCATCTCTCCAGCCCAGCGTCAGTGATCCTAACTAAAAAAGCAGCCACATGCCGAGGGCTTGTGAGATGGCTCAGCAGTGTTCCAGTCATCCATATGTCCTCTGACCTGTGCCCATGCTGTGTGGCGTACTTATGCATGTGCATACACGCAAAATAAGTAGATAAATGTGATTTAAATTTTTTCATTGTATTTATTTAGTGTGTGTGTGAGAGAGAGAGAACACGTGTACACATATACCAAGAGTTAGGTGTGGCAGTCAGAAAACAACTTTTATCAGTCAGTTCCTGTTTTCACTATCCCAGGGTGTAGTGGGACTTTGCCAAGAAGTCTGTCCTGTGCAGCCTCCCTTACGAGTAGATGCTGCTTGGACTTCTGGGAACGGCTTGGGATATAAAAGAGGCGTGGCAGCTGGAGTGACAGTGGGATAGAAGAAGACACGTGTTAGCTCAGTGCTCTCAGATAGATGCTAGTCCAGTTCTCCAAGCTGCAGACAGGTCAGGACAGCCAAAGGGGGCTGTGAAGAGTTCTCTCATCTTTTTTAAGCTAAAGGGGAAAAAACAGACACTGTGGGAAGCTGTACAAGTTAGGATTAATTACAAGTTAAGAATCTGTTGTGGTAACAGTTAAAACCGGCACTTCAGCACAGGGCAAGAAAACAGTTTTCAGGGCAGGAGAACAGCCCTCAGCTATAAGTGGAGTAGAGAGAACAGGAGGATTCGGTTACAAGCAGAACAGGAGAATAGATTCCACTACAAAATAAGGAGCCAGGGTTCCATTTAAAGTGGAGCCCAACGTGGCGCTGGAAAATAAGGATAAAAAGGGGTAAGAAACTTGATTTCAAATGTAAAGAGGGAAAGGCAGGGAACAAAGGGATGGGTGTTTAATTAGACAAAGACTAAAAGCCTTTGCCCTGAATCGACGTCCACACCCGGCGTGATTCTATGCCTACAACCAGGCAAACGGACAAAGACGTAAACGGAGGCAAAACACCCATACACAGAAAATAAAAAAATAAATGAATCTGTTTTTTAAGTTAAAAGTTTCTTCTAAGACTCAAAACATTCCCATAGCTGCGAGCCCCTGTAAAGTCAAAAAGAAAGCTCCATGCTTTTGATATGCAACGGCAGAGTAAACATTCCAAAATGGAGAAGCAGAAAGATAGCAAAGAAAGACTGGACCACGGGGCTGGAGAGGCGGCTCAGTGGTTAGGAGCACGGGCTGCTCTTCCTGTTGTGGGATTTGTTTGTTTTGTTTGTTTAATCAAATTATACTGACATACAACTTGTTGAAAGAAAAGGAAATTGTATTGAGTTCAAGCCTAGAAAGAAAAAGAGAAAGAAAGAAAGCTGGACCAGTTTCAGAGCTGTGACCTCGACTCAAATTTTTACAAACTATTTAAACTTGAATCCCATAAACATTTTGTACCAACATAAACAAGACTTAGTCATAGTTTTTAACCAATCAGAAACTCACTAACAATCATCAGAGTCACCATAACCCATCTCAGTTCCCAAAACAAGTACCCGACAATCACTTTGACTTTAACTGGTGGGCTCTGAAGGCTTAGGGGATTTTCTCATTTTCCTAAAAACCCAAACTCTGTCCCTGTTTCAAAATGGCTTTTACAGTTTAAGATGGCGTTGGCTTTGCCATCTTATACCATCTCATTCCAAAGGACCCTGGTTCAATTCCCAGCACCCACACGGCAATCAAAACTGCAGCTCCTGCTCCGGGGGATCTGACACCCTTACACGGGTACACTTGCAGGCAGAACGCCAATGAACATAATATAAAAGATTTTTAAAAAAATAAGAAAGACCGGACCAAAGCAAAACCCAAACCCAGCAGAGCGAACGTTAGATCCTGTACCTCCATCGGCAGCATCGGGGCGCGTGGTATCACGTAGGCTTTGGCACGGCACATAGGCCTCCATCTAGTCCACTCCAGGCCACTTTCCTTGCCAACTGTTCTACACTCCTGGTGTCTCCAACATCCTCAGGTCTCCATAACAACTTAGAATCCATTGCCACAAAATCATACAATGTTCATTCAAGGCCTCCCGGTGAGGAACGCTGCCTTGCTACACATTATCTAGTCTTCCAGGCTTTTCTCCCCAAACCTTGGTGCAAGCCCCCATGACCCAGTAGTGCTTGCATTCTGCAGGCCTGTGAACCCAAGATCTGCCACCCTGAGAGGTGTGGGCCTCCCATTGCCACAGCTGCAGTGGTCTCTGACTGCCCTCATGACCAAACCTGGGAAAACGTTGACGAAGGCAGCTCTTTCTCTGGAAGAGCACCATTCCGCTTCATAGACTCATGCAGACTTGCACCAGGGCGCCAGAGAAGAACCCGGAAGACCAGGCAGTGTGTAGCAGGGCCAGAGTTCCTTCATGGAGCCCCTGAATGCACAATCCAGGAAGCCGCAGAGGGGAAGCCTGGGTTGTAGTGGAGACACCAGGGTGTTGGTGATGTCCTAGAGAAGACAGATGCACTGTGTCTCAAAGAAAAGTCTTGCAGATGAGTTTGCATTTTTATACCCTGGTACCCACTCTCAGCAGGTAAAATAAAGGTAGCTGGATCACAAGCATTGTGATACTGGGCTGGTCCTCCTGATAACGGAGATGGTTACTAAGTGATCAACGGGGGAGTAGCATATACAGCGTGGATACAGCAGACAAAGAGTTTGTTTCTAACAGGAGAGGGCGGCATAAGATTTTATAGTGTTCAGAATAGTATGCAAAGTAAAACGAATGATTTGTTTCTGGAATTTTCCGTGTGATATTTAAAAACCAGGGTTGACTGGATGTAACTCAGACTGGAAAAGAAGACCTCACGTTTTGCGGTGGGTGAGGGGACAGGGGACGGCTCTGATGCCACTGGTTTTGCACTTCACAGACAACAGGTTGTGAGACTTCACAGTCCCCTCAACTATTTCTTCATAGTCTTCTCTGGAGAGATACAACTGCGTCGAAATGCCTGTCTGTTCATGTCTCGCTAGAGTGGCTGGTCAGTCAGTTGACTGAGGGATCAATATCTGGTCATATTGATCCTGTTTCAATGGGGAACCCTAATGTAGGAAGGACGCCCCATCTTGGATCCTTTGTCCCCTTAGGGTTGGGTCTACAGGTCGGAGGTCCTGCTGGCTTTGAAGACCAAGAGCCACCGCGGCCTCCACAGATACGAGGAACTAACTCTCCCTTGTGAAACTGGACAGGCACTGGAAGTCAGGGAAACCTCAACCCTGTGGAACAGGAGGGAGGACAGTCACACACACACACACACACCCCGGGGAGAGCATCCTCTTTGAAGCGGCACCCCTCCCCCCGCCTCCCTGTCTGTCTAATTTGGGGGCCCTCGGGGCTCCTGTCTTTGGCTTGTCTGTGGACCCCTCCCTCCCAGGTCCTCCGGGGACTGGCCATTGCATCCTGGAGTCCTGCGCGTTAAGCCTTCGGTGAAGGTCTGAGTTCACTCCCCTACACCATTCTGAAGGCTCGGGACCGCGGGAGAGAGCCTGGCGGATCCCTGGCAGTACACGTGAGCGTGCGGACCGCAACCGTCGCTCCGGGAACCCTGTCCCCAGCCTGGGAGATTCTCACGCCGCACGGAACGGGAGGGAAAGGGACCCGGAGCCGGACCTCTGGACATCGGCGTGGACGCTAGCGACCCCTGGCGGAGCACCCCGAAGCTGCAGGCTGCGCTCCCGCCGGAGCAGCCAATGGGTGTTTCTTTTGGCTCCTAGGACCCGGGACTCCAAGGCAGCTTCTGGAGCTGGGCTAGCAGTGGTGACCCCTGGCTGGCCTTGCAGTCTGAGCCTTTCATTCTGTTCTCCAGAGACCCGAGAGTGCACTTGCAGCAACTCCTTACCAAGGAATTCCAGCCTACGCCCACCCACCGAGAATACATAGAGTGGACTCTATCTGGACGTGGAGACGAGCCATTGCCTCTCCGCTTAAGGTCCCTTAAGGGACCCCCCCCCCAAGGAGCTAGGAAGTCAGGCTCACCCTAAGATAATATACTTTTCCTTCCCAGAATTCTCACCCACTGTTACAGTGTCAGGGATTCAGCTGGGTCTGGGTACCCTTCCTCAGAAAGAAGTCGCTGTTTATTTTTCTTGTTCTCTTTTTCCATCAGTTTCTGGCCAGAGCCGGAGTATGCTCCTACACTCCCTAACTGTGGTTTCCCTGTTGACCCCTCCTCCCCAGGGAGAACCCCAATAGTGCTTTCTTCTCCCCACCCCTGCAGGCCTCTCAGGATCCAGCAGCCAGAACGCCTGAGAATCTAGCCCCTCCTGCAAAGACTCCAGGCCTCAGTTTCTCCTTAATTCTGGCTCCGGGACAAAGAGGTAGGCCCTGGGGTGGGTGTGAGGCTGGAGGCGATGGCACCCCTCTGTGAGATCGGGTCCCTCTGCTTCCATCCACCGGCACCGCCCGCCCCTCGCCTCCTCTTAAAGACCCTCAACCTTAATCGCTGCGGTTGACTCTGTGCCTGGCCTGGCCTTGCTAAAGAGGCTTTTGTCCCCTTAATTGGCTACCTCCGGGAGCTTTTCTCTGCCTCCGCACCCACGCGCCCGCGTTTTATATCCCAGGTCCAACTATGTGTTAATTGGGCGTGCAGGGGAAGCGTGGAGCGCCCCCCCCTCCCTGCCCCTTGCCTTCCGCTCTCAGCCCCTCACCTGCACTCATCTGCGGCTGGCAGCTGCGGTGGGACGGGTGCAGCGTCCGGGAGCACCCCAATTGCCAGAGAGGCTTCTCTTTCTGCAAGGCCAGGTCTTGACTCCACGTGCTCCTGTCTCATCTTGGGCTTGGGGCGGTGGGGAGGGTGTGACATCCGATCCGCACTGTGACTCCAGAGCAACCGGCCATGCACCCAGGGTCCCCTGCAGCCCCCGGGGTCTCTGAGCCTGGTCCCCGAGAGCTGTGTGCCTTTGTGAGTGGGGCTTCGGCCCATATGCTGCGGGCCCTGCAGCCCAAGCGCACCCGGCCCCCCAAGCGCAGGCCCAACCACCGGAGGTTTCTGCACAACCAGATCTGCAGGTGAGGGGTGCTGGCGGGGAGGCACTGGGTGGGCGCCCCAAGGCTGGATTTATCACCATTTAGCATGCATTTACTGCGCGCCTTCCATGGTTGGAGTCAACAGCCACTGCTGAGCAAAGCCATTGAAACATTCAACCTTCCCAGAGCCCGACTCTGGGTGAGGAGGCCGAGGGTAAGAAATGGCCTGAATAAGCTTCTGAGCCGAGCATAGTGCACTACGCTAATGCCCCTGATGCCAAGGCAGGAGTTGGAACGCTGCGAGTTTGCAGCCTCTACACAGCGTGCAAGAGGCTAGCCAGGTTAGATTCCTAGATCCTGTCTCAAAAATCAATAAAGGAGAGGGAAGGGCACCACGGTGTGGGTGTACCTTGAAAAGACTATTCGAGAGAAAGCGGATCCCCGCGGTCCGGGCGGAAGGGCGGTGGCTAACAGGCGAGGGTCTTCCTTGCGGAGGACGAGAAGTCCCGGAGCTAACTAGAGGCGTTGGTTGCACGAGAGAATGAACGCTCATCAGCTGTGGCGGCAGCTGCCTGGAGCCAAGGCAGGAGGATTGCAAGGTTCCGCGCCAGCCTGGTCTATATACGAAATTCAAGACCTTCCTGGGCTACACGGTGAGAACCTGTGTCAAAAAGACAGGGGGGGGGGGCGCTGGTGGACCATGAGAAGGTATGTGCGAGTTATCAGGTTGGTAGGAAAGGAATCTCGGTTTTGAACTAGGGATTTTAATTCACTTGTAAGTTGGCTGTAATGCACCTGTTTTAAATTTAAAATAAGAACCATAGCAATCAACACACTTCTGCCAAGGAGAAGTAAGAGTTATTATTATTATTATTATTATTCCTGTAACGTAAAAATCCAAGCTTGGGGGGGCGCTAGAGAGGTGGCTCAGGGCTTAAAAGGGAGTACTGCTCCTCTACAGGTCTCAAGTTCAGTTCCCAGCTCCTCTATTGTCAGGGGGCTCACGCCACGTGTAACTCCAGCCCCAGGAGATTTGAAGCCCTCTTCTGGCCATGAGCTCCCTCTCACCTACACAGGCACACAGCACACACCCAATTAAAAATAAGTCATATATACATATAGGTATATATATGCCAGCCAGTGATGGTACACGCCTTTAATCCCAGCACTCGGGAGGCAGAGGCAGGAGGCTCTCTGTGAGTTGGAGGCCAGCCTGGTCTACAGAGTGAGTCCCAGGACAGCCAGGGCTACAACAGAGAAACTATGTCTTGAAAAAAGAAAGGAAGGAAGGAAGGGAATAAACAGTTCTTGGGCTGGGCATGGGGATGTTCACCTTTAAACCCAGGAGGGTTTCAAGAGGCAGAAGCAGAAGGAGCTCCGTGAGTTCTAGGCCAGCCTGGCCCTCTTCCTCTTCCTCCTGTCTTCCTTCTTTTTGTTGCTATTCAAGAAGTTTTGCAAAGGAGATTGGGAGCCATTAGGCATTTGAAGCAAACAGAAAAAGGTGAAAATGCTTGATAAATGGGTGCTTCGCAAGCTGACTGAAAAAAAAAAAATTAAGAAGATCCATCTAGAACCGTCTTGTTGCTGCATTTGTCGTTGCTTGAGACAAGGTCTCGCTATATAGTCCTGCCCGTCCTGGAACTCACTACGTGAGCCAGGCTGGCTTCAGCTCCCTCGGCACCGGGGTCACAGAGAGTTGCACACGGCCCTGTGTGTGCTGCGGGGACTGGAACCCGGGTCCTCTGCAAGAGCAGCCGGTACCGCTAACCCATCTCTGCGGCCTCACGCACACTTGGTTTGGTTGATCCCACCCTCCTCCTTCCTCTCCCCACCCCCATTCTGTACCCTTCCACCCGGCCCTCCCCTCTGTATAACAGATACCACAGAACAGGTGTTCTGTTACCCCCACCTCCCTCCCTTGGGGCCGCACCCCTCCTCTCGTGCTCCCGGTCTCAGAGAAGCACGCATAGACACAGAATGACAGCTACAGGCCAGCTAGACAGCTTGGCGGGCAGAGGCTCTCGCAGCCAAGCCTGACCAAGCTGAGTGAAACACCAGGGCTGAGGCTGAAAGGGTGGCTCGGTGGTTAAAAATAACCCACTGCTCTCCCAGAGGGCCAGGGTTCAGTCCCCAGCACACATGTCAGCCGTGTTCAGCAGCCTGTAACCCTCCTCTGGCCTCTGCAGGCACCAGGTACGCTCACATAAACACAGAGAGAGAGAACAGAGACCCTCTGACTGTTTTCCGCTGTGGGAGAGGGGGCAGGAGGAGGTGGAGGGAACATACACACAAATAAATAAATATAAAAAAGTTATTTAAGATGATAATAATAATAAAACATTTTTTTTAGAAATAAAAGGATTTGGGGGAACACAATCCGGCCCCAGTTGTTTCTGATATCCATCCACGTGGCTGCTGAGGGGTTGAAGTGCCCGGAGAGAGCAGAGTTGTAGCATCTGGCAGGAGCCTAGGGAGTGGGCAGACGGTAGAGGGCACGCTCACCAACATGGCGGTGCACCGCCGGCCCAAGGCTCCCTTTGTGAGATTATTGATCGGAAAGACTCTCTTCCCCGCAGCGGTTCGCTTTTATTGGGATAAATATTGGGATAGGGTTACAATTAATCTTCACTGTCAAGATGCGCCCAGGGTTGAGCTAAAGAAACCTCCTTGTGCGGTGCACAACCCTACGGCAGTCAAAACTTCCCTGTGAGGACATATTGGCTTGTCAGAAGATGAAGGCAGGGGCCGGGAAACAGCAGGGAGAAGGAAAAAATGGGGGTGGGAAGAAGAGACATGTCTCTCTGGGTGAAGGGGGAAGGGCTCAGAAGAGAGATTTTTTTTAGCAGGCATACATACAGCTGAATCAATCGCTCGCTCCCTCCCTCTCTCTCTCTCTCTCTCTCTCTCTCTCTCTCTCCTCTCTGCAGGCAGTTTGCCAAGATTGAAGCCGCCACCCAGCGCCTGGCTCTGTCTATCCTGTCTCAGAAAGCACCTCCCCAGAGACCACCACCCCGAAGGCCGCCGCCACCGCCTCCATCCCCCTTCCTGGGGGTGGCCTGTGCTGAGGCTCCCACAGAAGTACCTCACGACAGCCCCAGACTGAACCTAGCTGCCCTGGACACCTCGACCCTTGACCTCTTTGATGACATTCTGCTCACTCCTGCATGTCCCTTGGTGACTCCCACCGCTGGGGATCCACAGATGGCCTCTGATCTCATCTCTCAGGGGCCAGGCCCAGGAGCCCAGAGACAGCCAGCCCTGGTACAGGCTCCGAGGTCCTCCAGTCCTCTGCCCCCTCCCCAGAATGCCCATGGGGGCAGCCTGGCGCCTTGGGAGGAGAGCTGGGAGGCCCCTTGTAACTGGGGTCCTCGTGGGATCCTGGATGGCTGGGGAACCCTTTGAAACCCATCCACGAAACACACCAAACTCACCCTCCACTCTTCACAGACCTGAAGATACATATCTCAGATGGTGCAAAGAAGCCCCGGGTTCCATGCCCAGGACCCCATAAAAGCCGTAAAATAAACCCCGGAAAGTAAACCAAGCCCTGACTCCCACCGTGTGCCGCAGCCTCTGCTCCCAGGTCAGGGCCACCTCTGCCCACTCTGGGGATGCGCTCCCTGCCCAAGATTTTTCCTCTCTCCCTTCCCAGCAGCAGGGTTGCTCCTCATCTTTCACCCCACTCTTCTCTGCCTGTGTCTCCCCCTGTCTCAATAACCCCCGATTCCACTGATTCCTCTGAGCATAGCTGTGGGCCAGGCCCAGGTTTGGGTGTTAGGGCTCTGCAGCAGACAGGGTGACAAGAACCCAACTCCTGGAGCTCAAGTAGGGGTGTGGGGGGGGGGAAGGGAGCGAGGGAGGGAGACTGAGAGAGAGAGCCGGCACAAAAGAACCCACAGAGAGCTTCAGGTAGCAAGGTGAATTTCCAGTTTCCGATAGGAGCGAGGTGCCGTGATGCACATAAACCGTGCTGCCAACCAAGTGGCTACTGGACATTGCACGGTCAAGGGAAGGCCTGGGGACCAAGCGGAAGCAGGCTACAGGGAGGCATGGGGTCCGGGAGCAGGGCCAGCACAGCAAAGACCCTGAGGGGACTCGGGGGGAGGGTACCCAGGGAGGCCAGTGTGGCCAGAGGGCTCCCAGTGTGGAGAGGGAGTAAGAGGTGAGACCCATCACGAGCTGAGGGAGATTTGGATCTCATTTTTACCGATCATCATTTTAGACAGTGCTGGGATTGCAAGCCTGTGTCAAAACGCCTCCTTCTCATCTCTTAGGGCAGAGGTTCTAAACCTGGGGGTCGTGACCCCATTGGGGGTCAAACGGCCCTTTCACGGGAGTCTCTCCCAAGACCATCATCACACATTGACACTACGAATCCTAACAGTAGGAAAACTAAACTTACAAAGTAGCAGCGAAAATAGTTGTGTGGCTGGGGGGGGGGGGTGTCACTACAACATGGGGACTGTATGGAAGGTCACAGCACTAGGGAGGTTGAGAACCACTGTCTTAGGACCTTAACCTTCCCCACAGATGCTATCTAGTCTTTCTGTCCTGACCAGGGCAGGCCCCGCCTTCCCATGCGTATGGACATGTGTCTCTTTGTCCTAGACACACATCTTTGGGTTTGGGAGATGGCCTGGGGTGAGAGGGGGGTGTTTCTGTCCTGCCCTTTCTTCCCCAGCCCTCAGACCCAGAAGGCAGGGCCTGGGATTCCTTGGTAAGGAGCTGCGGGGAATGAGGTCCGTTATCTCTGGAGAGTTGGAAGGCAAGGCTCAGACTCAAAGCTGGCCAGGGGTGGCCACGGATGCAGCACGCTCTTGCCAGCCCCGCCCCAGAAGCTGACTTTCCTCCTAGGCTCCTAGGAGCCAGTGACACCTGCCTGCTGGTTTGTGAAGCCAGTCAGGATCTGAGTGGGAAAGTTTGTGGCTTGAGCATGCTCCATGAGGGGGCGCCATTGTCTCTGATTTGCTCAGGATTGGTGCTGGCTTTCCAATTTGTTGGGGGACCGCACACTGACATGGGCTGTCAGGCATTCACCAGCCTCCCTTTCCCTGTCCCGAGTCTCCCACAATGGCGTAGAGAGGTGAGGTGGGGGTGAAGTCAATTGTTCAACAAGATCGTGCTGAACACTTAGGTGCAGAGTCTGAGAATGCAGCGGTCAGCAAGATGGTCCGTCCCTGGAGGATCTGGGAATGTCCACAGACCAGATGAGAAAACGCCAGCTCGGGAGGGGCCCTTAGGGCCCCAAGATGAGACAGTGATATGGAGGTACGGTGGGGGTGCTGCTTCAGTGAGAACACCCTCTCCGAGGGTCACGTATCCGTGGAATTCATGGTGGTCCTTGGTTTTCATGGCCAGCAGAACCTCTGACCTGCAGACCAGCCAGTCAGTCATAAGGGGCTTGGCTGATGATGTACGATCCAAGCTGGGGTGTCTTTCCTCTATCGGGGTTCTCCAGACAGCAGAAACAGGCTGAGTAGGACCAAGTACATATCCTTCAGACAGCTGGACTGATCCGACAGATAGACATGGGTAGATACATCAACAGTCAACACGGTTCTCTCTATCTCAAAAGAAATTATAAAAAAAATAACTCAGGGGACTGTGGAGTCTGAGACATTCCAGGAAATCCAGTGATTTCCTTCCTCCCTTCCCACGTAATCTGAGGTCTTTCTAGTTTTAGTTCAGCCATCAATCTTGGTCTTCAGATATCACATGGAAAACTCAAGAAATAAATCATTCATCTTAGTCTGCCATTCTGAGTACCCTGACAAAAATCTTATGCCATCCTCTGTTAGAAACAAACTCTTTGTCTGCTGTATCCATGCTGTATATGCTACTCCCCCGTTAATAACTTAATAACCATCTCAGTTATCAGGAGGACCAGCCCAGTATCATAGTGCTTATGATCCAGTTACCTTTAATTTTTTACCTGCCGAGAGTGGGTACCAGGGTATAAAAATGCAAACTCGTCTGCAAGACTTTCTGTTGAGAGCCATATTACCCAGACTATGGAAGCTCCAGCTTGACAAGGATCCTGAGCCTCCGTTGTTGGGAAATTGGAATTCCTTAACTGCTTTGCCCCTTTATCTTCACTGTACGGTGACATACGTTTCTCATCAATAATAAGGTCTGCATAGCCTAATAATAGTAATATCCAAATTAATCCCTGAGCCGGCCACTGTGGGCTGGAATGGAACCCAGCCATGCTATTCAAAAGTAAATTGTAACCACCTCCGGACTTCCAAGTCCTGGCATGCTGAGAGCTACCCAGATTTATTGCAACTGCATCATAAAGCTATTCCTGGAGTAAATGCTGAACTTCCCAGAAAGAGATAAGCCTTAATAGATAGAAGCCAGAGAGCTTAGAGAGTTAGCGCACCTGAAGAAACAGTTCATCCTTAACTTGTTCCCCCCATTAATGAAGAACATAGCCGGCCTATGCTATGACCTAAAGCTAACTTCCCAGGACTTAAGAAAGCTTCCTGAGCCAATAACAACCAATAGACAGGATCAGAACTTTATAGCTGTGACTCAGGAAAAATAAATACGTACCAAGGACCTAAAAACCCAAATGAAACTCTCCTCTGGTGCCTACACGTCCTTGCCCTATTTGACCTAGGTAATTGGAAGTTACCTAGGAAATTCAGCCAGCATGACATCCAGCAGTCCCTAGTTGACCACTGTGTCATGTTATGTGGTCTCTGCTGATAATTACAAACTTTAAGGCTTGCAGCTACAGAAGAAAGGACACCGCTTATCTACACCGGCTTCTTCTGAGATGGGCCTGACTGTTGGAGAAGCATTCTTGCAGTTTGCTACTTAAGCCACAGAAAAGTCTTGGTCAGAAGGGAAGACACAGAGACAGACGGACAGGAGAGACGAGGCGAATGAACTAACTGAGGAGAATAGATTGTATGGCCTAGAGAATTGAATTGCTAGCTTAGAGAAACTTTTATTCCCTTAATGTGTACATTGTTATTTTCTTTGATTTTACTCTTTATTTTTCTTTATCTTTCTTTACTTTTACTATTAAAGAAGCGCTCCTGCGTGTCATAATCATCATAAGGCGTATTCTATGTGTTTCATTAAAGCGCATTAAGCGTGACAACTAAAAGTCCCATAGAAGAGTGAGGTACTGCGCTCACTTGTCACAGCTTACGTTGTTTATCCTTCCTCGTGGAGTCTGAGGAACCCATCGCGGGGACTAGAGCTGGACTTGACCCCCCACAACTTTCCTCTGAGAAACAGAGCATCTGTCTTCTCTAGGACACCACCAACACCCTGGTGTCTCCACTACAACCCAGGCTTCCCCTTTGCGGCTTTCTGGATTGCGCATTGGAGGGCTCCATGAAGGAACTCTGGCCCTGCTACATACTGCCTGGTCTTCCAGGCTCTTCTCTGGCGCCCTGGTGCAAGTCGAGTCTGCATGATGCTATGAAGCTAAATGGGTGCACTTCCAGAGAAAGAGCTGCCTAGACCAGTGGTTCTCACCTTCCTAACGCCGTGACCCTTATAATACAGTCCCTCACGTTGTGGTGACCCAAAACCACAAAATTACTTTTGTTGCTATTTCATAACTGTGATTTTGCTACTGTTACAAATTGTAATGTAAATATCTGATGTGCACATGGTCTGTAGGTGAAAGGGTCATTCAACCCCCAGAGGGGTCACGACCCACAGGTTGAGACCTGCTGGTCTAGGGAACCGTTTTCCCCAGGTTTAGTCACGTGGGCAGTCAGAGACCACTGTGGCTGTGGCAACAGGAGGCCCAGCCCCTGGCAGAACTTGGTTTCACGGGCCTGCAGAATGCAAGAGTTACTGTGTCATGCACGGGAAGGGGATGCGGGGTGAGCCGGCGGGGTCTGAGATGGGGACAGCCAGAGGCTCTTACTTCAAGACACACAGGCTGCCTTCCACGGGGATGTGGCTGGTGTCTGGCCCCAGCTCGGGCTGGGAGGAAGACCCCCCTCTACAAGTCTCCTCTCCTTCCTCCAGAGGCAGCCTCTGTGATGCCCCACAAACCCAGCAATGGTTCAGTCCACAGCCACGTCAACCTTTATTCAGAGCCTGGGTCCCAGTTGGTGACTGACGTTTGGTTGTCTTTCTTTTCCCATGTTAGGAGGTGGCCTGAGTGGAGCCCCTCCTTCCCCTCTCCCCAGGCAATCCCCTGCCCTGCCCCCCCATGCCCCTCCCAGCACTGAAGGGTCCCATTCGCATCTCCAGGACCAGCTGCTCAATCAGGAGACATAACCACCCGACCCCTCCCTTGGGGAGGACCTCTTGGTGGACTGCGCCAGTCTTGGGGTTCAGAGAAGAGGGAAGATGCTCCCAGTGATGATGGGTAACACCCCCACCTCAAGTCAGGGCCTGGAGTTCATCAACAGGGGGTTCTGGCCTTGGAAGAGGCCCAGCAGCCCACTGTCTGGGACAGGTTCCTTAATGATCTTCTGGATCTGTAGGCAGGGGAGGACAGGAAGTCAAGAGCCACCCCCTCACACACCTCCTCACTCCCTCCCCAATCCACCCCTGCTCCCCAGCTCCCCCCAACCCTCACACCACCCCAGTCTCCTTGGTTCTCCTGGGAGTCTTGGCCAGTCAACCACTCTCTCTTATAAAGTGGGCACGGAGGCCCCGTGTCTTTGATCCTAGCGCTCAGGACGCAGAGGCAGGCATATCTCTGAATCTGAAGCCAGCCTAATCTACGATTGGCGTTCCAGACCAGCCATGGTCACACAGGAAGTCCTGTCTGGTTTTGTTTGTTTTGTTTTGTTTTGCTTTTGATTTATCAAGGCAGGGTTTCTCTACGTAGCCTCCCCCACCCCGCCCCCAGGCTGTCCTGAAACTTGCTCTATAGACCAGGCTGACAAGTCCCTGTGCTTAAAGAAAAACAGGAAAAAGAAAAGAAAGAAGGTTCTCTGGGAAGAACGGGCTGGGGAGATGAGCGTGTGTACAAGTGCAAAGACCAGCGCTCGGACGTTCAGAACCCTGTAACGCCAGCTGGGAGGGCCCACTGTGGCTCCTCCCCTGAAGAGGGAGAATCCCCGACCCCATCCCCAGACTCCGGGTGACAGAGAGACCCTGCCCGCACCGATGACTCGGAAGACCAAGGAAGAGTCTAGACACGGACCTCAGGCGTGCACACACGTACTCAAGCTGCACACAGCACACAGAAATGGAAGAAGAAGAAGAAAAAAAATGGTGTCTCTTTTAATCTACTTCTCACTGTATCTACCTGGCTGAGCTAATCGCCCGCCATCTTGGACTGCTCTGAGGCCTTAGAGCACTCATGGTGGGCGGCTGTGTGGGGTCTCCTGCCTACGTTTCTCCTCTTCACTCACCTCGTCTTTCCTGCCATTCCCTTAGGCCAGCGGCTCTCAACCTGCCAAACGACCCTCTCACGGCGGTCTCCTAAGACCGCCTGCGCATCAGATGTTTACATTCTGATTTGTAACGGTAGCACGATTACGGTCGGGGGTCAGCACAACCATGTTGAAGGGGTGCAGCGTCGGGAAGGTTGAGAACCGCTGCTCCCACACAGGCCCAAACTGTATCTGTGAACCCCGGTTTGCACAACCGCCTCCCGCCGGAACAGCGTAACCACCGCATTACCTCCGTTGGTTTGTCTCCAGAAAACTCAGCCAGGAAACCTCAAATCCTGCCTCGCCACGGTCTCTACCCTGGTTAAGACCCACTGCTGATTTCAGGACACCTGAAGGGGCCTCCTGGCTACCCGGTGTACTATTGCTACTTCAGCCTGCCCTGCACCTGGGTGTGTTTTTCAGAAGCCCAAAGAAATGCTATTTCTCAGCAAGGCAGAGTGGTGCGCATCTGTAATGCTAGCGCTCAGGAGGCTAAGGCAGGAGGATTGCCATGACTTTGAGGCCAGTCTGAGCTGCAGAGTGGGACTTGGTCTCAAAGAGAAACAAAGAAAACCAAAAACAACCAAACCAAGAAAAAAAAAAACAAAAAAAACCATAATGGCCAGCAAGATGGCTCAGTGAACGAACACAGGACACTTATCCCCAAGCCTGAAAGCCTGTGTTCTATCTTGGGAAGCCACATGAGATCTGACTCCTTCAGGTTGTTCTGTAACCTTTAACCTCCATCTGCATGCCGTGTCTGTCTGTGTCTGTCTGTCTCTCTCTCTCTCTCTCTCTCTCACACACACACACACATAAATGTTAAGAAAATATAATTTAAATTTTTAAACTGGGAAGCCCTGCACAAAGCCAGGTGATGTTTGATCCCAGCACTCGGGAGGCAGAGGCAGGCAGATCTCTGAGTTCGAGGCCAGCCTGGTCTCCAGAGCGAGTTCCAGGACAGCCAGGCCTACACAGAGAAACCCTGTCTTGAAAAACAAAACAAACAAACAAAAAGCAGTTGGGCATGGTGCTGTCTGCCTGTAATCCCAGCACTTGGGAGGCAGAGACATTAAAGGCAGAAGTTTAAAGTCCAAGGCCAGCCTGGGACACGGGAGACCGCACATCAAAACGGAAGGGAGTTTCCTCTATTCACGGAAGACCAGAGGGCCCCATACCTCCTTGAACTGGGGGTGGGCAGCATCATTCACTAGCTGCAGAATGAGTGCTTCGCTGGTGGACAGGAAGGCTCCGCTCTGTCTCATGCGGGCCAGCGCCACCAGCCGGTCTACCTGGCTGCGGGAGACAGGGAGAGAGGGCAGGTGTCCCTGCTGTGGTGTGCCTGACACACACAGCGGGTGTCTGCAGGTGCCGGCCCTGTAGAGACCGCCTCACCTTCGAGAAGAGCAGGCATCCACCACCACGTGAACCTGCAGTCCCCGGTCCAGGAGGTCCAGGGCTGTGTTCTAAGGACAGAGACCCAGAGCAGAAATAGGGCTCCCCGTGAGGGACTGGGGAGCCCTAGTCAGAACTGGGGACTTGGAATGAGGATGAGGGAGGCTCAGCTGGCAGGGGTGGGGGGTGCGAGACTGGGAAACCCAGGGGACAGGCAGGGTCTCACCAAGATGCAAACTTGGGTCTCGATGCCGCAGAGCAGCACAGACCGAACCTGGGGCCGGCCGTCCAGCTCCCGCCGTAAGGTGGGCACCATGCTGAAGCACGTCTTACTCACTGGCCGAATGTCCTGGGCACCCAGCTCAGGAACCGTGGGGCCCAGGCCTTGTGGGTACTGTTCCGTCAGTAAGACAGGGACATTCAGCAGCCGGGCCGCCTACATGGGAAAAGGGAGACTTGGGGCTGGATCCCAAGGAGGAGGGCTGGGGTCTAGACCCCTGGATCTGGGGGAGGAGGGCTTGGGCCTGAACCCCTGGGTCTGGGGGAGGAGGGCTTGGGCCTGTACCCCTGGGTCTGAGGGAGGAGGGCTTGGGCCTGAACCCCTGGGTCTGGGGGAGGAGGACTTGGGCCTGAACCCCTGGGTCTTGAAGAGCAGTAGTAGTACATACCTTAAGCATTCGAGCGGCCACTGACACTATCTGTGGGAAATAGGCTATGCTGGGGCGAAACTTCTCCTGCATATCACACAGGAAAAGGATGGAGGATTCCGGGAGGATCCGGCCCAGGCTAGCCCTGGCTGCTGCCATTTCCTGAGGGTGGACAGAGGGACAGTAGGCAGGGTCAGGTGGGGACCCAGTGAATGCTGGGAGCCGAGCAGGGGAGCAGCGGACGGCATTGGCGCTTCGGGAAGACGGCCCGCTGGTCAGCAAGGACACAGCAGGTTTCTACCTCGGCCTCCTGGGGACTGTCTCTGAACACCCTCTGCCACTGCTGGGCCTTACCGTGCTTGTTGCTACCATGGTCTCCCTCTCTCTAGTGGTCTGAAAGTTCTTTGGGGGTCTCTAACCCCTCACTGGGCCGTGCTGCTGGCACATGTAACGACGGTGATGGTTTTCCCTCAGCAATGCCACCTGGGCAAGGCAGTGAATTGGTGACTCGACTCAAACTCCAGAAAGAATGACTAATCAGTAACATCAGATGAGGGTGTTTTGCCAATCTGCTTTGAAACAAGCAACTTTGGGGACTACCTAGGAAAACGCATTCTTGACAGCTAAAGACTCGGTCAGGGTTGGAGAGAAAGGACAAAGGAAGCGTGGTTTCTTGGGCCCAAGAGTCTAACAAACGAGTCTCAGTAACCCACTGCTACGTTTTGAACTTCCTCGACCACAATTAATTTGATATTTTCCTAGTTTTTACAATTATAAAGTGACTGATGAGTTTTTTGTGTGCACCTTGGGGACACAGGGCTATGTGGCGTGTAGACTGGGCAGATTCTCCTTCACCTAAGGAAAACAATAAGACCCGTGGCTCAAAGCTTTTTAGTTAATAAACAAACTTGTTTCACTGAGTTAACTAAATGAGAAGTGTGTGCTTTAGGATACTATGATGCGTACGCATTCCCTAGCAACCTGCCAGCTACAATAAAAGCTGGCTGTGAAATTAGTTGGCTTGTTTAAACTCTGTTACTCTATAATAGAAAAGTTATTGCTTCTAGGATAGAGATGGATTGCGGGGAGAAGATATCTGGGGAACTAGGTGTTCAGGTGTGGGTTTTAAGATAACTTGTTTGTTTTTTTGTTTTTTAAAAAAAAAAAAAATACAGAAACAAAAAAACATGGAATTTGTAATCACCGAAATGTAAAACCTGTCATCGTGATGTGAAGTTTAAGTTTGTGACTAGGATGGGATTGTAATGCCATCTTTCCCCACGAGGGGCTTTTGTCAAGAAATATAGAAGATACACGGTTAAACAGCCAGACAGAAGGAACAGTAAGCTCCGTGGGACACAGGTGCCTGCCTGTTATCACAAAGACTCTAAGGATCAGGGATGCAGCTCAGTTGGTCCAGTGCTTGCCTAACATACACAAAACCCTGGGCTCCGTCCCAGGACCCGCATAAACCGGGCATGGTGCACACCTGCATCCCGGCGCTAGGGAGGCGGAGGAAGGCGATTAGAAGAAGGCTTAGGTTATCCCCAGGTACCCTCTGAGTTCAAGGCCAGCCTGGGCTCTGTGAGGCCCTGTCTCACCGCCCCTCCATCTGTCAATGTGTCTATCATAAGAAACACATTCTCACAGGGCCTGGTGGCACATTCCTTTAATCCCAGCACTCGGGAGGCAGAGGCAGGCTGATCTCCGAGTTCGAGGCCAGCCTGGTCTACAGAGCGAATTCCAGGACAGCCAGGGTTACAACAGGGAAACCCTGTCTCAAAGAAAAACAAAGTGAAAGAAAGAAAGAAAGAAAGAAAGAAAGAAAGAAAGAAAGAAAGAAAGAAAGAAAGAAAGAAAGAAAGAAAGAAAAGAAAGAAAGAAAGAAAGAAAGAAAGAAAGAAAGAAAAAAGAAAGAGAGAGAAAAAGATATTTTCAGCGGGTTGGAGAAATGACTCAGCAGTTAAGAGTGCTAAGTGCTCCTGCAGGATCCAGGTTCGGTTCCCAGCATCAACACGGAGTGTGAGGGTGGGGGGTGGGAGGGCGTGCGGGGGGGGGGGCCCACAACCTCCTGCGACCCAGCTCCAGGGATCCCATCCCCTCTGGCCTCCGCAGGCACCTGCACGCACATGGTGCTCATAAAATTCACGCCGGCACACACACATAAAAATGTCTTAAAAAGAAACGCGTTCTGTGTGCGCGCCCGCACACACGTTTGCGGAGGCCGGGAGTCAACATCCCGCGTCTTCCTCTACTGAGGTCCACCTTAATTTTTGAGACCGGGTCTCTCACTGAAGCTGGAGCTGACAGATTCGGAGAGTCAAGCTGGCCAATGAGCTCAGGGGAGCCACTTGTTTCTGCCGTCTCCCCAACCCCAATTAGTCACGGATGCATACCGCTATCTAGCGCTTGCCATGGGTGCTGGGGATTCGAACTCAGGCCCTCATGCTTGTGTGCAGGCACTTTACTGACTGAGCCTCAGGTAACATACTCATCTATAAAATGCAACAACTTTGACAAGGTGGATTTTGTGCCACGGGCCTGTAATCCTAACTGCTAACTTGGGAGGCTGAGACAGGAGGATCAAAGTTCAAGGCTAGCCTGGCCAACCTAGTGAGATTTTTGTCTCAAAAAAAGTAAAAAGGTTGAGGGGGCAGGGGGCAGGGTTCAGTGTACAGTGACCGCTTGGTGTGCCAGAAGACTGAAGTTCAACCAGATGTGGGGGTGGACACATTTAACCCCAGTTTCCCCCCAGAAAACCACAATGGTAACCCCACTATTTTGACCACACCACCACAGGCTGGTTTTGCTGTCTGTGGACCTTGTGTACATTTTGTATTTATTCTTCACTGGCTACTGTTACACATAGTGTGGTTTGGTTTTGTTGTTGCTGTTTTGGTTTTTTTAAGATAAGGTTTCTCTGTGTAGCCCTGGCTGTCCTGGAACTCCCTCTGTAGACCAGGCTGGCCTCGAACTCAGAGATCCACTGCCTCTGCCTCCCCCGTGCTGGGACTGGAGACCTGAGCCACCACGGACAAGGTCTCCATGCGTGCCCTGGCTGGCCTCCAGGCTATGCTCTGGCTCCGCGTGCAGGGATTACACGCAGGCGCCACGGGGCCCCACCTTTATTCTATTTTTTAAAAACCTCGGGCCGGCTGGGTACGACCTGAAGACGGAGCGGAACCTGGGTGGGCTTGGGACAGAAAATGACCAACTTGAGAGAGAGTTGGGTGAAGGGGATGTCTGGCCTGGAGAGGGTTTGGGGCCACTGTGGAGGCTCTGCTCTGGAAGAGGCCCCTCAGTGGGCAGCCTGTTCTAGGCTGCCGGGAGCGGGCCTCTCTCTCTCTCTCTCTCTCTCTCTCTCTCTCTCTCTCTCTCCTCTCCGCCCCCCTCTCCAGATTTCCAGGCAGTGTGACCCTCAATGAATCAGTCTCTCTGTCTCTCTCTGCTCTCTCTCTCCTCTCTCTCTCTGTCTCTGTCTCTCCTTGTGTGTGTGTGTGTCTGTCTGTCTCTGTCTCTCTCTCCTCTCTGTCTCTCTCTCTCTCTATCTCTGTGTCTCTGTGTGTCTGTCTGTCTCTGTGTGTTTGTCTGTCTCTCCTTGTGTGTGTGTCTGTCTGCCTCTCTCTCTCCTCTCTCCTCTCTGTCCGTCTCTCTCTCTCTCTCTCTCTCTCTCTCTCTCTCTCTCTCTCTCTCTCTCTCTCTCTCTCTCTCTCTCTGGCTCTGGAGAGGGTTGAAGTGCCTTCCTGAGAGTCCATCCTGACACCAGCTGGGACCTCGCCCCAGACGGACTTCCCACAAGTCTTCTGTTCCCCGGTCTGCAAGGAGGGGCGGTTGGACTTACCGGGCGGTAACAGGTTCGAGCCCAGCCGGCCCGTCCAACAGACCCTTCTGCGTACTTTGGCCACTGGCCTCCCCCAGGTTCCGGGCCGGGTCACCGTTCTGCACGTGATCAGCACCCCTTACGTGCTGCCCCTCCTTCCTCGGCTGCCAATCGGCGGGAGCCTCTACTGCGCCCTGTAAGGGGCGGGGCGGCAAGGGAGTGTCAGTCGCGAGAATCTCATTGGTCTGCACAAGCGCGAGGGGGCGGGGCGACATCGGGTCGGACCAATGGCGAGCCGAGAAGGGCGTGAGTGGCGGCCGTTGCTGAGAACTCGGTTTCTAACCAGGAACTGCGCGGAGGCTGCCCGGTAGCATCGGTCCCTGCTCGGCGGGGTCCTGTCCGACCTAGTGGGACATCCGGGCTTCCAGCCTGGCTCTCCTATCTGAGGCAAGAGGATTTCCAGTTCGAGACCGCCGTGGGCTACCTGTGACAGCCTGTCGCGGAAAACCAAAAACAACAACAAAAACTTGCCTTCAGGGGCCAGCGAGATGGCTCAGCTGCCAAACCCGGAGACCCGCTCTCTGGAGGTTTGAACTCGGGACCCTTGTGCTGGAAGAAGAGAGCTGGCTCCTGCGCGCGCGGAAAGTCAGACAGACACACGCTCGCGCACCGCAGAACAAACAACAGGGGGCATAGAATAACATAAATAGGTCCAGCACAGGGAAACCCAGTCGGCTTCCTTGTACCCTCGCGATCCGCTGCACGAACCCCAGGATTCCGTGGGCCGCCTCCACACAGAGGCCAGCCCTTTCTGTTTCCGGGAGGCTTTTGGGCCTCGGTTTCCCCTAAGATGCTGGACCTCTAGCAAAGAGGAAACTCTGGGTTGGATGCGAGCCTGGGGGTGGAGTGCTTGACCCTGGAGACGCTGGCACCCCTCTCGGAGACTGGGTCCCTCTCTTTCCATCCACCAGCACCCCTCCAACCTCCCGCCATGTCTCCTCTTAAAGGCCCTTGCTGCAATTGACTCTACGCCTGGCCTGGCCTTGCTAAAGAGGCTTTTATCCCCTTAATTGGCTATCTCCGGGAGCTTTTCTCTGCCTCCGCACCCGCGTTTTATATCCCAGGTCCAACTATGTGTTAACTGGGCATGCAGGGGATGCCCGGAGAGCCCCCCACACACACTGCCTACATCCTGTCTGTGTCAGACCCTCAGACAGCAAGCCACAGCGTCCAGAGTCCCCACGTCTACCCAGTGAGATAGGTAACGTTAGGGCTCACCCACGTTCTCAGGGTGACCCCTCTTTCTTCAGTGCCAGCCCTCCAGGCCACCTGCACATCCCCTGGCAGACTTGAGAGCTGTGTTCTGATCTGTATTTCAACTTCAGCATGCCCCCTAGAGCCCGTGCAGCCCTTGTGGGGTGGGGGTGTCTCTCAACTGGGCCCTGAGTTCTGTGTGCCTATGTCAGCGGGGTTTCTGCCTCTACGCCAAGGAGCTGCCGTCCTGCCACACTGGTCCCTCAAGTGGAGGTCGATCACTGGAGGTTCCTACACAACCAGATTAGCAGGGCCGAAGGCAGGAGGCCCCAAGACTAGCTTCCAGCACCACCCAGCGTGATTTTATTTATACCTAATGTAGACAAGACCCCAGAAGCCATTACTGAGCAAAGGCAGTGGAAGCCTCAGCCTCTGTCCCTGGGGGCTAGCAGGAGGTTTAAAAAAAAAAAGTGACCCAAATAGCTGGACGAGGTGGCACAGGCCTTAATCCCAGCACTAGGGAGACAGAGGCAGGCGGATCTCTGAGTTTAAGCCTTTCTGATCTACAAAGCGAATTCCAGGGCAGCCAGGGCCACACAGAGAAACCTTGTCTCAAAAAGAGAGAGAGAGCCTTGTTAGAGTAGGTGTGGCCTTGTTGGGGTGGGTGTGGCCTTGTTGGGGTGGGTGTGGCCTTGTTGGGGTAGGTGTGGCCTTGTTGGGGTGGGTGTGGCCTTGTTGGGGTAGGTGTGGCCTTGTTGGAGGAAGTGTGTCACTGTCTCCCACGTCCAGCTGTTTTATGGGTCCAGATGTCTCAGCTACTCTCCAGCACGTCCGCCTGCACGTCAGCATGCTTCCTGCAAGGACAATCATGGAGTAAACCTCTGACCTGTAAACCAGCCCTAATCCCACGCTTTCCTTTAGAAGAGCTGCCACGGTCACGAGTCTCTTCACAGCAGAACACTTACCAAGTCAGTGGTGATGGTGGTGATGGTGATGCCGGTGATGACGGATCACAACGGCGGTGGTGACAATTACAGCGGTCCCCGCAACCCTGGGGACGGTGCGGAGTCAGCGACAGCACCTACGGTTGGGTGACATTTAACGTGAGTCAGGCACACGACTAAGCATCTAATAACGACCACCTCACACCAAGTTAGTACCCTCTCTCTTGGAGCCAGTACTAACTCAATAAGCTCCACACCAGTCCTTGAGGGCAGATGCTAATGAATTCTCACAAGGCACGGGTTAGGGAAGGGCTTGGCCAGGACTTAACCTTTCTCTGGATATGCGGCTTTCCCAGACAGCCCAGAGCTGACCTCTTAACCTCCAGAGACCCTCAACAATCTCTGGGGCTCTTCCAATGTTCCCCTCACTCCTGTCCCGGGGACACAGGGGACCTCTTGCAGGTTCTTGGTCTCAACATTTTTTTTTTTGTTAAAAGCGACTCAGAGGTGCACTTGGAAACCATATTGGAGATCTGAGGAGGTACTGAGGAGAGATGGGAAAGGAGAAATGCTTTCTGGGTTTCAGGCCATGCAGGCTAAGCAGTGGAAGCCTGTGTGTCAGTCTGTGGCGGCGAGAGAGTGTGCTGGGGCATACGAGTCTGTATTTTATCCAGGGGGTTATTCTGCTTTGTTTTGTTTGAAACAGGGCCTGGTGGATCCCTGGACGGCTTCCATTTCATTATGTATCTGAGGATAACCTTGAACTCTTGATCCTCCTGCTTCTGCTTCTACCTCCCAGGTCCTGGAATTACGGGTGTGTGCCACCACGGAACCCAGGGCCCTGTGCATGCTACATGCAAAGTTAATAAAGAGTCAAAACAATTAAAGGGGAGCGCTAGATGGCTCAGAAGATAGAAGCCATTGCCACGAACCTTCATGACCTAAGTTCAACCCTCACCACCCACCCACATTAAGATGGAGGAAGAGCAGCAGCTTCACAAAGTTGTCCTCCGAACTCACACGTATACACACTAATAATAACTTTTTAAAAGGAAGCGCTCTCTGTCCTAGAATCCTCGGCATATCCTCCCCATGCCAGGCTGTGCCTCTGCTCCCCAGGGTCCCAGGCTTCCCACCTACAAGCCTTTAGGGCAGCCCTGGTAGCAAAAAAGCACTTTCCCATGGGCTCTGCCTCAGCCTAAAAATATCCAGGTCAGAAATGGCTATCCTCGGCATTTTCCCACCAACCACTTCATCCCACCCCAGGTCCCCCTCAGGCTCCGCTCCCCTGGGGATCACCTCGTATCTCTGCTATGAACGTTTGACATCTTATTATGAAACATTTCAAACTTACAGAGAAGTTCAGGCCATCGGCTGGGGGAGCAGGTCTCAAAAAGTGGGTCCCAGAGCCAGGCATGGTGGCACACACCTATTCTCCCCCACCCCTCAGCACTGGAGAGGCGGGGTGAGGACGAGAGGATCAGGAGTTCAAGGAGTTCAAGATCATCCTTGGCTACATATTGAGTTCCAGGCCAGCCTGAGCTACATGAGATCCTGTCAGAGAGAGACAGAGACAGACAGACACAGACAGACAAACACAGACAGACATACACCTAGACCATCAATAACAACAGTGTCTTCGGCCTCGCCTGAGAACGTGTTATGAATGTAAATTCTTAGACCTACAAAACCAGAGGTTGGGGTGCCGGCCAGGCAATGTCTTCTGATGTGCGCCGGTGTCTTGTCAGTGACAGAAGATGCTGGAGACACCCACGCTGCCTCCTGCTGCAGTTCTCTTCTGAGTTCTTTTCTGGGAATTCCACTGGGGTAAGCTGGGATTCCTGACTCTGCAACGGAAAAGAACTTCAGTGTGAGCCAGTGTGAAACAAAGTCAGAGTTTATTGGGAAGTGATTTTTAACAGAGATTTAAGCATGGCTGCTAATAGAGGAGTTTTGGGGAAGGATAGTCCTCGTCCAGGTGTGGGTGTGGGCTTCTCAAGAGAACCCAGCTTAAATGTCTTCTGTTTACTTTCTTTCCTTCCTTCCTTCGTTCCTTCCTCCCTTCCTTCCGTCTGTCTTTCCTTCTAGTTTACGAGAATAAGTCTCATGATTTTGGTGGTTTTTGAAGTTACATTGTTTAAAGGGTTTTGTTGTTGATTTTGCTGCCTGCTGCCTGCTGCCTGCTGCCCACTGCCTACCTGCTGCCCGCTGCCTGCCAGCTGCCTGCCTGCTGCCTGCCTGCTGCCCTCTGCCCTCTGCCTGCTTGCTGCCCGCTGCCCACTGCCCTCTGCCTGCCTGCTGCCTGCCTACTGCCTGCTGCCTGCCTGCTGCCTACACTGTGCCATCATGGTCTTCTGTCCCACTGGGACCGGAAACCAAAAACACCCCTTTCATCTATAGATTGTCTTGGCCACGATGCATTGTGCACTTGTGCATTCCAGGCAAGCATTTTACCAAGCAGGCTGCATCCTCAGCTCCTATCTTTTAGTAAGCTCCCCCAGTTGACCTTGAACTTGTAATTCTCCAGCCTGCTAACTGAAATTACCAGGGCGGGGGACTCTAAGCCTGGGGTGTCATACACCTGTAGTCCTAACCCTCAAGAGATGGAGGCAGGAATATCAGGAGCTCAAAGACAATATCAGCTACATGGTGAATTTGAGGCCAGCCTAGAATGCATGAGGCCCTGTTTGGGAAGAGAGGGAGGGAGGGAGGGATGAAGGAGGGAAGGAAGGAAGGAAGCTTGTGGAAGTTTATTTTTAATTATATATAAAATAATTGTCCTATGCACTGTTGGAAAAGGGATGCACAGGCCTTGGCGTTCTGTATTGTCTGCAGGTGTTGAGTTTCTGTGGGGGAGGTTTGATTGCTAATGATCTGCACCTGAGAAGCTCTGAATCAATGAAAACACCTGAGCTCAGACGTTCGTGGTTCCACTGTCTGTGGAGCATGGTGCTGGCCAAGACGGTGGCTCCCTCTGCTGAGGTCTGGCAGGGTTTGCAATTATGAAATATGCCTCCCTGTCTTCTTTGGTGAGCCCCCGCAGCAGTGGACGACCACAGAGGAAGGAAGGAATCACACACGTGTGTGCACATGCACTCACACAGACACACAAATAAAATAAAAGTCATCCTTCTTCCCAGGGAAGAGGTACAGCTGAAGGGACGGCTCAGCACCACGTCAGCTGGCTCACAAACACCTGTAACTCCAGCCTCAAGGGACCCATTCGGCCCTCCACGGCAAACACACAGAGACACAGGCATAAATAAGATGCAATCTTTTTTTTTAAAGACAAGAACATAGATGGAATCGGAAAAACAGAGTAGCTCTGGTTCGGAAACTAAACATGCAGTGTTCTCTCCGGTACGTGGGTCCTGGCTTTGGGTTTTTGTGTGTTTACTGTGTGGGAGTGAGTGTGGGTGGGGGCCGGGGAACCAGGAAGAGATCTTGAGAGGAGAAGATGCTCTCAGGGGGTGGTGCGGCAGGCTGAGGAGAGGAACAAGAGGAATCGAGATCAACCCGAACTCCGTGTGTGGGGAAAACACCATCGCTTTCTTGTTTCTGTGCTAACTAAATAGCAATATAAAAAAATCCACAAGGGCTAGGGAGGCCAGCAAGATGGCTTCGTGAGGAAAGGGGCTTACTGACAAGCCCGACGTCCCAAACCTGCGTGGTGGGAAGAGAACTGTCTCCCAACATTGACCTCTGACCTCCACATAGGCACCGTGGTGTTCACACACACACACACACACCAATACAAAAACATTTTATTTTATTTTATCTTATTTTTTAGGAAAAGAGGGTCCGGAGATAACAAAGTGATTAAGAGCACAGGCTGCTCTCCCAGTGGACACCCACAAAGAAGCTCACAACCGCCCGTAACTCCAGTTCCAGGGGATCAGACCCCCTCTTCTGGCCTCCACAGACTCTGCGTGCATGTGGTGCAGACGGACACGCAGGCAGAGCACCCATACACCTAAAATAAAAACAGATACTTTAAAAAGAAAAAGAAAAATAGGTGTGGTGGCGCACACCTTTGATCCCAGCACTCAGGAGGCAGAGGCAGGCGGATCTCTGTGAGTTCGAGGCCAGCCTGGTCTACAGAGTGGGTTTCAGGACAGCCAAGACTACACAGGGAAACCCTGTCTCAGAAAGAAAGGGAGGAAGGAAGGAAGGAAGGAAGGAATGAAGGAAGGAAGGAAGGAAGGAAGAAAGAAAGGAAGGGAGGGAGGAAGGGAGAGAGGGAGGGAGGGAGGAAGAAAGGTTCAAAAACAAAAAACAAGGAGGGGCTGAATGTGTGGTGTGCGCCTTTAATCCCAGCACTTGGGGGACAAGGCAGATGTTCTCTGTGGATTGAGGCCAGCCTGGCCTTTGTAGAGAGCTCCAGGCCAGCCAAGGTTATATATCCAGACCCTGGTGGGGGGGGGGGAGAGGGAGAAAGAGGTGGGGGTGAGAGAAAGGAGAGAGGCAGGTTAACACTCAGCAGTTAAGAGCAGTACTTGCTGCTCTTGCAGAGGTACTGAGTTAGGTACCCATGTCGGGAGGACCACAACCGATGTGTGTGTGTGTGTGTGTGTGTGTGTGTGTGTGTGTGTGTGTGTGTGTGGTATCATGCATGACCACAGCATGGAGATTGGATGTCGGCCTGGCCTGAGACAGGGCCTCTAGTCTTCCCTGTCTCTTGGCCCCCAGGTCTCCATATCCCACTGAATGAACAAATTATGAATGAACACAAGCAAATCTCCACACAAACAGTAAGAGAGAGCTGCATAGGAAGCCCCACTGGGACCCCAATTGCACCTCAGGGCCCAGCAACAACACAGTCTCCCAGGGAGTGGGCCGGCACTCGCTGTGGCTTGTGAAACCTCAGGGCCCTGGGTGTACAGACACCATGACAAAGAAATTCAGGCATGACTGGGTCTCAACAGGCATTTAAGCCCCAGGAACTCAGTTTTCTTCCTTGTAAAGTGTTACTTAAAGGGGGGGTGGGGGGGTTACTTGGCCAGCCTGTTCCGTTCATTTTCTGCGGTAAAACCCATGTAAAGTTTACCTTCTCAGGACCCAGGCTCTGTTGCCAACACCCACATGACAACTCATGTTGTCTTGACTGAAACCCTCCTCCGGCAGACTCAGGAGTCCAGCTTACCCTCATCCCTCAGACCCAGGAATCTGGCCCTCATTCTTAGGCCCGTACACGTGGCCTGGCTGTCGAATGTCCCCTTCTTGCTGACAGAGCAGTACCCACAAGGCCTGGGGCCCACAGTTCCTGAGCTGGGTGCTCAGAACCTGCTAGTGATGAGCAAAACGTGCTTCTGCATGGTGCCTGCCCCCCCCCACCGCCGCAGCGGGAGCTGGACAGACAGCCCCAGCTGTGGTCTATTCTGTGCTATTCTGTGGCGTTCAGACCCAAGGCTGCATCTTGGTGAGACTACTTGTCCTCAGGAGCCTCTAATCTCCCTGCCAGCCCTCCCTCCTGTTCTTTGTCCTACCTGCCCCCCACATCGACAGGAGCCTTTCTCATTTGCTATTTCAGTCCCCACTCTGGATGGGGATCCTCACTCTCTCACTGGGTCCAAGGTTCTCCTCTGAATCTCACCTTGACCTCTCTCTGCCCTTAGCACACAGCCCTAGACCTCCTGGACCGAGGGGGACTACAGGTCCGTGTGGCTGTGGTTGCCTGCTCTTCTCGAAGGTGAGGCGGTCACCCCGTGGTGGGTGTACATTGGGGACATCCTGGGTACTGGCCATGTGTGTCATATTGTTGGGTAACAGATGTTTCCTAAGGAATCCAAACACACAGGCGTCTATTCACCCAGAATGGAATCGCTACAGACCAAGGAAACCACTGCGTGCTGAGTGTCAAACATGGCGGATCGATGAGGTTTCCATTGGGGTTGCTAATGGCAGTGTGGGTGAGGGGTGGACACAAGGGCAGCTGCATCACTGAAGAGCCCGTGAGAGCCTCTTCTTCCGGCTGCTGCCCTGCAGCTGGTCAGAGTCTCCTCCGGTTGCTGAGATCTTTTATAAGGCTGGGAGGGGGACTTTGAGATCTTCCTGCTTTCCTGGGCACGTGGCCTTTTTAAGATTTCATTTTATGCGTGTGCATGTGTTGCTTACATATATGTCTGTGGCGTGCGTGCCCCGGGGCCTGCAGAAATCTGAAGAGGGCATCGGATCCCCTGAAACTGTAGTTACAGATGGTCACGAGCTGCTGTGTTGATGCTGGGAATCGAACCCCAGGTCCTCTGCGACGGAGTGATGCCTTCCTACCATCGAAGTGCTGGTTCTCCAACTGGTGAAGGATGCTGCCCACCCACAGTTCAAGGAGGTGGAGGCCCTCCTAGCTATTTCTCTTCCTCTTTCTATTTGGTTACTGCAGTACACTTAAGGTGCAGGCAAAAGAGTCATCCTTGGCTGCATGGTGAGTTTGAGCTCACATGGAACCCTGTCCCCACCAGGAAAAAAATAAAAGTCAGTTCATGTTCATTAACAATATAGCCTAGAGGGCTGGAGCGATGGCTCAGGGGTTAAGAGCACTGGCTGCTCTTCCAGAGGACCAGGGTTCAATTCCCAGCACCCAAATGATAGCTCACAACTGTCTGTAACTGCTGTTACAGGGGATCTGACACCCTCACACCGACATACACGTGGGCAAAACACCAAGGAACATAAAATAAAAATAAAATATTTTTTAAAAAAAACCACAATATAACCTGAAGCTGGATTGGAAAGAGCGGCCAAGGTAGCAGGTAACCTTGAACATGAGACCTGGGGACAGAGGAGTCCCGAGCTCCTGTTCCAGGGAACAGCTGGCGCGAAGGCCAACAGCTGGAGCTGATTTTGCCTTAGTCCAAGAGTTGTGCATAGCCGAGTGTGGTCAACGCCGGGCAGGTTGGGGAGGAGAAAGAGACAGGAGTCTGAGACATGTCTTAGGAAAGATTTGGGGTTTAGCAATAGCCCAGCCATTGTGGTGCCCCAGGGAAGTGGCAGGCCCGCTGTCCTGACGTTTGTATCTCGATATTATGGCTAAGGATCTGGGCATGCGGCTACTATAGAACAGTCATCTCGCACTGGCAAGGCCCTGGGTTCTATCCCAGCAACAGCAACATCAGTAGAGAGTAAAGAAAATTAATGTGGGGAAAGTGCTTTTCCCGGCCGTAGATCCCAGGCGTGCATAGGGTGGGAGTCTCAGAGAAGGCTGCGTGTATGCTTTGGGGTTTATCATCTTCCTACTAAGAAATTCCAGAGGCTGGGCCTCAGGCAAGAGAAAAAGCACTCTCTTTGCTCCTAAAATCTATTAAAAAATATCTTTAAATAAGCCTCAACTATGCTTCATTAAAAAGAAAGATGGGATCTGGGTACCATCAGGTTGACACCTTTGAAAAATAGCCAACAGATTACATTAGGCGGCCTGGAACAGAAAAGAGAGACCAACCTTAACGAATCCTACAGTCAGTAGTGGGACTTAACCTGGGTGGAGCCAGTGGAGATACAGGATTTGCGGGCCGTGTGTGTGTGTGTGTGTGTGTGTGTGTGTGTGTGTGTGTGTTTATAATAGTCTTCTGGAGATTAACTTGGCTAGACATTCTGATTGGCAGTAATTCGGTTGGTTACCCCTGTTCAACCAAGAGGAAGTTGTGTCAATGACTTGAAAGTTCATGGCGTGTGCGGGAGCTGAGGGCCTAAAGGAATGACACGCTAGGTTAGTGAAGAAGAGGCGGCATGTAGGCAGGAGAACCCAAATCAGAGACACCCACCCTCAGCGGTCCAAGACAACAGGGCAGACCAAGCTGGCAGGGCTCGGCTCAGCCAGGCAAGTGTGAGGAAGAGGTAACGGAAGTGGTTAACCGCAGAAGTGGTGCCCTCAGAGGAATCAGGGAGACGCAAAGGTGCTCCGCAGATTCAGTATCTTGGAGACAGTGGTTCTTAACTTCCCGTCCTCCGCTGCCTCCAGATGCAGAAGGTCACTAAGGAGCCAGTCCCAGACATGGGGCTCTAGGCTTCTTCCAAGGCGAGAACAGACCCCTGCGGCTCAACTCCAGGCCCTGACTGGAGGGAGGGAGGGACCCGCCCTCCTTGTCACCCAGACATTGATGGAAGCCTTCGCCTTCATCCCTGGATCCCAAGAGTGGTGCAGTCCGCCAGGAGAACCGCCCCCGTGGGAGAGGAGGCGTGGCTATGCCTCCCGATTGGACAGCTGATCCCGGAAATGCAAATGAGACTCCTGGGTGCTGGGTGGGAATTGGCTGTGGGAAAGGTGGAGGCGGGGCTGGGCCCCGGGCCACTTCACGGAGCGGGAAAAGGAGGGGGAAGGAATGTCACAACTGGGACCCGGTCTCAGAGAATAAACATTGATGTGACTGAGGACCGAACCATTATTGGGTTTGGGGGGCATCGCAGGGGCTCCAGGGGTCTGCGGGAGGAAGAAAGTGGGGGGGTCTCCTGCCAGTGGGATGGGGGAGGCGCCTCTTCGGAGCTCCGAGCCGGCGCGAGACGCGGGCGAGGGCTGGCGGCGGCCACATCTGCACCGGGGCCGGTGCGCATCTGCACGGGAGAGAGCTGCCGGCTAGGGTCCCCGCCACGCTGCCTGCCGCCCCCACCCCCACCGGCGCGCGCGCGCCCAGCCCCGCTGGCTGGCAGACACGCACTCGCGCTGCCTCCCCGGGGCTGGCCCCCCACGCTGACACCCCCGATTCCCCGAGGTCCCGCATCCGGAAAGTGAGGTGAGCGCATCCATACCTGGTGAGGAGGGGGAAACTGAGGCACGGAGGGGGGATGGGGAGGAAGGGACAAGCACGCGAATGGATGGATAGATGGGATGGACAGTTGCTGCTCAGTGGTCCGTACTCGTCCAAGACGCAGGATCCTGCAGCCCCTAGGAGAGCAGAGTGTTGAAACTCTACAGACGCCCCCCCACACTTCCACCGCGTCAAACCCTCACCGAGACTCGCAGGCTCCTTGCCCAGTCTTGGGGGGCCTTAGGAAGCATCCTGCGCCCGTCAGGAAGGCAAAACGACCAGACCCCACTGACGATCAGACTCACCCCACCACCGCCGCGGATCCCGGCAGCCCAGCCCCCTCCCAAAAGGCCTCACTGGTCACCTAGCCCAGCATATCCTCCCGGGAGACCCAGGAGTCCCAGCCATCCTCCGGAGCCCCCTGGGACACGGGCGTCGGAGCCCCGGCCCCCGCCTTCCGGATCCAGGTGTCCCCTCTGCACACCCAGCCCAAAGCCTGCGTCGAGGCCGCGCTCGCGTCGCCATGGCAACGGGAGTCTATTTTGCGCCGGGAACACACAGCTCCCTCCGCAGCGCCCCCCACCCACCCTGCTTAAGAGTGGGGGGCTCAAAGGGCGGGAGACGGCGCAGTGGTGGGGATCAGACACTTAGAAGGGACAGAAGCCCCGGACAGATATGCAGAGACTGAGAGCCCCCGGCAGAGGAACTGGGTGTGGAGACCACAGGGAGGATGCAGATCCAGGCGGAGGAGGCTGGGGATGGAGGCCCCAGACAGAGAGAGATCCGGGACAGATCCCCGGACAGACGCAGAGCTGCAGGGACAGAAGCGGGGACCCGACGGCAGTGCCGGGTTAGAGAGAGAGGAAACAGCAGGCTGCATGGAGGCGGGGGTCCTGACGGCCCCGTATGGACAGACGGAGGGCGGACACAGTCTCTGGGCAGGGACCCCAGCAGCCTAGACAGAGTCGCGCTGCTTGTGATTCCGGGGAGGCGCCCCCTCTATCCCTTGGCAGGGGTTGGGGGTCTTTCCCGGTAGCCAGGACCCCTCCTCTCTCCGCCCTCAGCCTCTACAGGTCCCCAGTCTTGCCTGTCCCCCCATCCCTACCTCAAACTGCAGTTCTAATCACCGTGATTCCTAGGACCCCCCTCCACTTGCCCCTACCCTGATCTGCCCCCACCACCACCTCCGCAGCCGCCACCTGCCGACCCAACTCAGGCCATTTTAGAGTCCTGCGTGGTTGGTGCCCTCCCCATCTCTTAGTCTCACTTCTCTCCCTCTCCCTTACTCAGCCAGCCCAGGAACTCTGTCTCTCTGTCTCTGTCTCTGTCTCTCTCTCGGTTTCTCTCTTTCTCTCTCTGGGTCTCTCTCTTCTCTGTCTCTCTCTCTTTCTATCTCTTTGGGTCTCTCTCTGGATCTCTCTCTCTCTCTGGATCTCTATATATATATATCTCTCTTTGGGTCTCTCTCTCCTCTCTCTCTCTCTGGATCTCTCTCTCTGGATCTCTCTGGATCTCTCTCTCTCTCTGGATCTCTCTGGGTGTCTCTCTCTCTCTCTCTTTCTCTCTCTCTCTATCTCTCTGGGTCTCTCCCTCTCTCTCCCACTCTCTCTCTCTCCCTGTCTACTTCCCTGCCAGTACCCCCTTCTGTGGGTGTCTTATCTCTTCCTCGTCTGTCTTCGTCCGACTTCCTGTTTGGTTCCACGCTCCCCTCTCCCCGATTCTGCCCCCATGTCTCTTTCTCGGGTCTCAGGCTCCCTCTCCACACCCCCCACCTGCTGCTGTTCCCGGCACGGACCCTCGGGAGGCGCTCTGATCCGCCCCGCCCAGCACACTCCTGCCTCCCCAGCCAAGCTTCTCCACGCACAGCTGGCAGGGACGGGATGGAACTTGCTGGGGGGCTCCCGCTCCCCAGCCTGGCTCCCTTTCTCTGTGCCTTGTGTCTCTCGAGTCCCGAGCTGGATTTGAGGCCCAAGCAAGGTGCACACGCAGGAAGAACCGGGGTTTTGGGGCCTCCCTTCCCATCCACCCCCTCTGATTGTGGAGGAGGACATTGCCTTGTGAGTGAGAACCTGAGGTCGGGGGCGGTACGGGGCTGGGGGCGGGGCAGGGTCTGGGGGCGGGGCAGGAGTGCTCTCAAGTCAGTTGCAGATTCTGCACAGCGGAGCCCGAGTGTGTTTGCACCTATAGGGCTGCACCACAAGCTAGAGTGAGTGTGCCCGCCTGCCTGCACTCCCCAGTGCAGGAGGCTCGTTTCTGGTGTGCCTTGAGGTCTCAGTCTTGGGCACTGATGGTTAAAGCGTGTGCAAATGTTTGTGCTACCCGGTAGATCGATGTGTGTGTGTGCGCACGCATGCACTCACACGCATGCTCTGGAAGGGGGTATCCGTGCATCACCAGGCTGATACTGAGTGTCCCTGGGTCACTGCATTAGGAGTCCCGACAGTCTGGGTCAGGCATCCTCTGTTGTGAGTCTGAGGAGTCTTGTGTGAGGGAAACAGAACCGGTCCCCTCGGCTCCAGTGTCTGCACTGGCTGCTGCGTCTGCAGATGGCTGTCCTCTGTCAACTCATAGCCTTTGAGCAAGAGAGACAGCTGTCTTTCCGCCCCATCAGCCCAGATGGCTTTCATTCTCCCAGCCAGATCCCCACTGTACATGGCAGAAGGAAGGCATCTATGAGGCTGTGTCCGCCCCCCTCAGAAGGGCTGGGTCTCTAAGTGTCTCACCTCCCTCCTCTGTGTGTGGGATAAAGCCATCTAGACTACAGCCTGGAGACCCAGGTTCACAGCGTGGACCTAGAGTTTGGGCACTGTGGGGCGTAGGCAACTGTCAGGACCTCTTGCAACTCTGATCTCAGCTGGGGCGGGGGTGGGGGCGGGGACATGAAATGTTATCAGATCCGGTTCGGAGCGCTGTGGAGAGGCAGCAAAGATGGGCTCGAATCGTCATCTGCCTTCGTGAATGTTCTAGTCTAGGCACAGCCAGGCAACACGTGCCTCCAGCAACAGCTGGAAGACACCCAACAGGGCAGGGAACCCCTGCGGCTCTGGGGCTGCTTCGGGGCTCCGTGTAACGATAGGGTGCTGGAAGGAGGGGCAGCCCGGCTGAGATCCCAGACAGGGCAGCAGCAGGGGCGAAGGGAGGAAGAGGAAAGGGTGAGCACTCCAGGGAGAGTTAAGACTGAGCTGAGTGGAGCTGGAAGTCAAGGCTTGGTCCGAGCAGGGAGCCTGTTGATGGCATCTGCCTGTTTTTGTTTGGGTGGGTTTTTTTCTCCTCTGGTAGCCAGTATTAAGTTTGAACTCACTACAAAAGGAGGGATGAGCTTGAACTCTTGACCCTCCCGTTTCTGCCTCCCAAGTACTGGGATGAGAAGCAGGAGCCGCCTTGCCTGCCCCCCGTTTTTAAAAGAATTATGTTAAAAAACAGGATTGGAGGTGGCGACGTGCACCTTTAATCCCAGCACTTGGGAGGCAGAGGCAGGCGGATCTCTCTACGGTCAAGCCAACCTGGCCTACATAGTGCGTCCCAGGCCAGCCAAGGCTACAGATAGTGAGACAGTCAAATAAATAAACTGTGGAAAACACTCATAAAATTTACATTTAGCCATTTTTTACAGGTACAACTCAGTGATGTCTGTCCTATTGTGTGTGTGTGTGTGTGTGTGTACATGCGCACACACCCACAGACGTGCGCACGCATGTATGTGTGTGCATGCCAAGATTCAAATATGGAGGTCAGAGGACATCTTCTACCATCTGGAGCCCAGGCAATCCAAGCAAGGTTGTTAGGCTTAGCAGCAAGCCCCTTCACGCACTGAGCCATCTTGCCCGCTCTAGTTCCAGAACATTCTCATCACTCTAAGAGGAAGCCCTCCATGCACGAAGCCATCACATCCGCGTCCTTCCTTCCAGCCACAAGATATAAGTAATAACTTCTGCCTGCGTGGGTTTGACTGCTGTGGGTACTTGATGTAAGCGAGATCATACGCTGTGTAGTGCTGCATGCCTGGCTTCTTTCTCTTAGCACAGTGCCCTCAAGAGTCATCTGTGCTGTAGTATGCGTAGCATCAGTGTGACTTCTCTTCAGGGCCGAGTAATAGTCCGCTGTATGGATGTACCACATTTGTTTACCCCCGCCTGAGTCATTTCTGCTCTTTTGGTCTGTTGTGCATGGATCTCTCTGAATGCATTTTGTGCGGACATACGTGTTTAGTTCTTTGGGGGGTAAACACAAAGGAGTGGAGCTGCCGGTTCCCCCGCTAAGTTACAATTCATTTGTGTGTGGTGCCTGGGGTTAAACCCTCAGCCTCAAGCACGCTATACGAGTGCTCTACCACTGAGCTAACCGCCCAGCTCTCTTTTTGAGTCAGGGTCTTGCTACGCTGGCCAGGGTGGCTTTGAACTCATGTACTTGGGCAGGTCTTGAGCTTGCGATCTTCCTGCCTCTGCACTCCAAGCAGACAGGATGTCAGACCTATGCCACCACCTCTGATGGCTTAATTTCCTGAGCCACCAAACTCTTCAGCTGTGTGAGCCAAGCCACTTCTAAAGTGCCCTGTAAATACCCGGCGTGAGAGCGCCCAGTAGTCGGGGGAAAACTTAAGGCTGGAGTTCAGGGAAGGGGTCTAACCTAAGGCTAAAAGGGAACGTTGATGGCTAGGTGTGGACGTGCACTCAGGAGGTAGAGGCAGAAGGCTCGGGAGTTCAAGGTCAGCCTTAGTTACACAGTGAGCTTGAAGCCAGCATGGGCTACTGGACTTTATCCCAATAAAACAAAAAGTAAAGAGGTGGGAGAGGGAGAGAAGGAAGAGAGGAGGGAAGAGGGGAGGAGGAGAAACAGAGGGAGGGAAGAAAGGAGGAGGGGGAGAGGGGGGATGCATTCATGCTCCTGTAATCCCAACACTTGGGGAAGCTGAGCTGAGGCAGGAGAATCATTCTTGGTTTGAGGCTAACCTGGGCTCGGTAGTGAGTTACAGAGTGAGACTGGCTGTTTGGTTGGTTGGTTGGTTTTTCCAGGCAGGATTTCTCTGTTGTAACTCTGGCTGTCCTGGAACTCACGCTGCAGACCAGGCTGGCCTCGAACTCACAGAGATCTGCCTGCCTCTGCCTCCCGAGTGCTGGGAATAAAGGTGTGGGCCACCACCACCCACTTTCTCTCTTAAAAAAAAAAAAAAGGTTGCGACTCCATGTGCTGGGGAACCCCAGCACCCCAACGCCATCTCCTTATCCGGGCTTTCTAGCACTTCGGTTGACCATGTCTACGCACACAAGCATGCGTGCACAGTAGATGGAGCAAATCATAAAATCGCCCAGTGATTTTTACTTAAATACCCACTTCCGTGCCTCCTCCTCCGCCGATTTAGTGCGCCGTCACCCCTGGGCATCTCTCCGAAGCTGAAGCACGTGTGATATTCCTGTCTAGCAACTCCCCTGTCTCTCTGGAAGGTCAACCCTGTGGGCTCATTGGAGCCTGTATCCCTGCCGCTCCTGACAGCTCATGGTGGGGGGGGTTGGCCAGGACCTTCAGACATAGGTCGGAGGGTTGTTCCCAACCCTCTATGAGATCCTGCGCGAGCACGTGGACCTGCGCACGGGCGTATTTGGAGAACTGGGAACCGAATAGCTGTCAGCCAATAGTTCCCAACTACACCGCGTCCCCACCAGGAGAACTTTCACTTATTTGATCTTTGGCTGGCCTGGAACTCAACTATATAGCTCAGGTTGGCCTCAAACTTGAGACAATCCTCCTGCCTCCGCCTCCTCCAGAGAGCTGGGATTTTTGTTTGTTTGTTTGTTTGTTTGTTTAAACCAGTACCAGGAGGCATCTTAGGCTCACACAGCCTCACTTGCACGCTGTAACGTAATCTGCTCTACAGGTACACAGGACAAGAAAGATATCGGTTGTCAGCGCCCCTAAATCCGTGTGGAGAGCAGCGCGCTGCTTTCCTGGGTTAGCTCCCAACTAATTTTCATATTCATTCTCATTGTCCCCCTCCCCCCCCCCTTCTCCTTCCCCTTCTTGCCTCCTCTACCCTGCTGCTCCACATCTGCTCTGCCCTATCCCTCCTTCCTTCCCCCTCTCCTCTTTGCCTCCCTCCCTTCTCTCCTTCCCTCCTTCCGCGGGTCCCTGGCTGCCGCTCACCTCCCCACACCCTCCCACACCCCTTCCCCAACTCCCCCCTTCGCCTCCCGCCTTCACACCTTCCTTCTGCGCCAAGTCCTCCCTCCGTTATAACTTCCGCACGCCCCTCCCCACCCACCCGGACCCCGCCGACCCTTCCTCTGCTCCCGCCGCGGCCCCCTCTCCGCTCTTTCTGCCCTCCCCTCCCACCCCTGCAGTTCGACTCCGGAATCCGCAGCCTGGCGCCCCGGTGGTGCGCACCATGCCGGCCTTGCTGCTGCTCGGGACCGTCGCGCTGCTGGCCTCGGCCGCGGGCCCGGCCGGGGCGCGCCCATCCAACGACACGGGCGCGGTGGCCCCGGGCCCGCTGCCCGCGCTGCTCGCGCACCTGCGGCGCCTGACCGGGGCGCTGGCGGGCGGCGGGAGCGCGGCGGGCACCGGCGCCAACGCCACCAAGGCCGGCCCCGCAGGCGGCGCGGGCGCGGCGGCGCGGGCACCCCCTCCGGCCGAGCTCTGCCACGGCTACTACGACGTCATGGGCCAGTACGACGCCACCTTCAACTGCAGCACCGGCTCCTACCGCTTCTGCTGCGGCACCTGCCACTACCGCTTCTGCTGCGAGCACCGGCACATGCGCCTGGCGCAGGCCTCCTGCTCCAACTACGACACGCCGCGCTGGGCCACCACGCCCCCGCCGCTGGCCGGAGGCGCGGGAGGCGCTGGGGGTGCGGGCGGGGGACCCGGGCCGGGCCAGGCGGGTTGGCTGGAAGGGGGCCGGGCCGGGGGCGCTGGGGCACGTGGGGGCGAGGGCCCCGGGGGCAGCACGGCCTACGTGGTGTGCGGTGTCATCAGCTTCGCCCTGGCCGTGGGCGTCGGCGCCAAAGTGGCCTTCAGCAAGGCGTCGCGTGCGCCCAGGGCGCACCGGGAGATCAACGTGCCCAGGTAGGTGTTTGCTGGGGCTGGAAGGAGCAGGAGGGAGCCTGGGAGCCCCGGCACTGGGAGGCGGAGCAATCCGATGGAGGCGGAGCAACTGATTAAGGGGCAGGGCTTACGCCCTGAGAGCTCCAGCAACCTGTTTGGGGGTGTGACCCGGGCTGTGGGGCGGCTTGGTGGAGGCGGGGGACTGTGCAGTGGGAGGTGGAACCTGTTAGGTCGTAGCTACACGGATGGGTGGGGGTCCAAGTTAGTGGTAAGAAAGCAACTGGAGCCTGAGAACAGCAGCGACAGTGGACCTGGTTGTAGAGACAGTTGTATGGGAGAGCTCACTCGTTCAACCAAAAGTTCAAGCACTTTCTGTGGGCCAGGAGCTGGGGATTCAGAAAGGAACAAAAGTCCTGCCGTTCTGGATAAGCCCGACGCTAAGCCCAAGTAGCCTGCCTGTGATCTGCGCGATGCGGCACGGCACGTAGATCTTAACCTCTGTGCCTCGGTTTTTTTCGCATAGATAATAGGGCTAAGAACAGACCTCCGTTCATTCGGATTCTAGAGATTAGCTGAGGTGATTCGTGTAGAGTCCTAGTTGAGTTCGTGCTCAGTAAATGTTTGTGGCGGATCCAGGAACGGAACTCCAGGTATTGACAACTGCCGCGAAGAAAACAAGCCAATGTAAAGTGTTGAAGGAAGGGGTGTTGGTTTGGGGAAGGTATTGGTTTAGTTGAAGTTCAGAAAGAATCTGTCTGAGCAACGCTGAAGGGAATAGAAGATAGAGCCAGGCAAGTATCTGTGTGAGAGTCATTCCAGACAGAGGGCACAGGTGCATTCGGGAGGCGTCCTGTTATCAAGCATGGTGTCTGAGGAGGAGTGGGCAGGGGCTGAGTTTCTTCTGTGTGCCATGAGGAGCCGCTAGAGGTGGACACAGGTGTGTGTGTGTGTGTGTGTGTGTGTGTGTGTGTGTGTGTCAGTGCAACACCTTGAGGCTGTGTGTGAGGGCAGGCTGGAGGCAAAGACTGCAGACCAGGAGAAAGGGGCTGAGATTTCCAGGCGGGAGAGGTGCCCGAGGGGTGAACTGACCGGCAACAGACAGTGGAGTCTATTCTGAAGGATCAAGGTTGAAGTCTGCGGAAGTGGGCGCGCAGGGCATCTTTTGTTGCAAACCAGGATGGCAGCCGAAGGAACAGCAATAAGGTCTCCGTTTATGGTGGGGCACGGCCACACAGAAGGACAGGGAAGTTTCTGGAAGGACTGCGTCAAGCAGGAAGGCTGACGTTAGGAGGTGCATAGCCAGGGTTGGACCATATCTCTGCTGACTCCCTCAAAAAGAGGATAGGGCTGGGTAAAGAGATCTGAGCCTCTCCTCGGCTCCCTCCCATCCTGGTCCCTAACCACCCACCCATCCATCCACCACTTTCAGAGCTCTGGTGGACATTCTGAGGCATCAAGCAGGACCTGCAACCCGCCCAGACAGGGCTCGAAGCAGCTCTCTGACCCCAGGACTAGGATGCCCAGAGAGCATGCCCCCCAGGACCCCCAAGAACCTTTACAACACCATGAAGCCCTCCAACCTCGGTGAGTGCGCGAGACAGACTCTGCCTCACCTCTGGCCACACTCTCATCCTTGTGGCTCCGCCCTTCCCGTGTGACACGCCCTCTCTTGATGCCCTGGACCCGCTCCTGTCTCCACCCGTCATTCCTCCCTCCAACACCCATCCTGATCATCCTGAGAGAAGTCCCAGTGTTCACAGTGGGACAGGAAATGTTCTGGCCTTTTTTTTTTTGTTAAGCCGGGAATTGGGGGAGGGTGGTGGTGAGAGGGGGTGGGGACTTTTCCCAGAGAGAACTTCAGCAACTGGAACTCTGGGGGACTGGAACAGAGCTTATGGGGCTCTCAGACCCGAACCACAGACAGCGTGGAGTTCTAAACTTCTTCAGCGCCAGGCTGAGCTCAGGCTCCGTGTTCTCAGGCCAGTGGGAAAGCACTGAGGTGTTTCCAGCAGGGAGCAACTCGGGCGTTGAGTGGAAGACAGCTAGATTTTGAAGCACGCAGCCATAATCCTAGAATTCCGAGTGAGAGCCGAGGCAGGGGGACCAAGAGTTGCAGGCCAGCCTGGGTTAAATAGCAAGATCCTGTCTCAGCAAACCGAGGGATAGGGGTGCAGCTCAGGGGTAGACCAACAGTGAGGGACTTGGGGGTGTGCTTCACTGGTAGGGTACTTACCTCACGTGCACGGGGCCCTGGGTGCCATCTCCAGCCTGGCAAAGGATAAGGAAGCAGGCATGGTGGTGTACACCTTTGATCCTAGCACTCGAGAGGCAGAGGATGGCAGAGCTCTGTGAGTTCCAGGCCAGCCAGGGACCTATGCAGTGAGACCCTGTCTAAATAAATAAAATACTCGAGTAGAAGACCTATGATCTGGAACCTGGAACCCTCGTTAAGGGAACAGATGAGAGGAAAGAGGCTCCTGGGGTTATAGCCCACGTGATAAGAGAAGGGGACCTGAGCTGGGTCGAGGTTGGGGGTGGGTAGGAGATGATTTTCAATAGTAATAATAAGAGGACATTAAAGCTAGGTCTTTGGGGATGGTTTGCTGGGTTTTTGTTTGTTTTCATTTTCAGATAAGATCCCACGTAGTCCAGGCTAGGCTTCAAACCCCCTATGTAGCTGAACTCGAACTTCGGATCCTCCTTCCTCAAACTCCCAAACGCTCAGATTATCAGGCTTGTGCCACAAATCAGGCTTTGGTTTTTTTTTTTCCTGACGCCAGGTCTCACCCTGTGTCTCAGGCCACCTGGAACTCCTGTAGCCTGGGCAGGCCCTGAATTCATGGCAGTTCTGCCTCGGCCTCCCACGTGCTTGGCTTCAGGCACAAGACACTCTGTAAAACTTCAAGCCGGATCTTGAGGGAGGTTTCATTCTTCGGGCAAAGAAGGGAAGGAAGAGAGTCAAGGCATTGAGATCAGTATGACAGAATGTGCAGAAGCCCTGTGGCTAGCCCCAGACGCGGTCCATTTTTCCCGCGGGGCGTGGCGAACCATGGAAGGTTTCCGAGTGCTAGAGGGGCAGCCATTGTGTGTCTTCCCGTCTTAATGTGAACCGGGAAGATGGCAAAGAGACATAACTGATGATTCAGAGGGAGAGCACAGGTCAAGGCAGAGATGGGGGTCAGGAGGGCCCACCGGGCCTGTGTGGCGTGAGGGAAGGGGGTGTCTGGAGGCCACCAGACATCTGGCCTGGACATTGGGTTGGATGTGGGGGAGGGACCTCTCAGTCCCCAGCCATGATCCTGAGCAACCCCCCCCCGAGTTTCCCCAATGGTGCCAACAATAGTCAGTCCACCTGTGGGCCCTAATGCAAGCGTGGGGACTGTATTGATCTGGGAGCCAGAAGTGACACACTTCCAGGCAGGAGTGCCAGGTGGGATGGCGATGACAATGACGTCACCTCCCTTCTCGGTCCCTCAGATAACCTGCACTACAACGTCAACAGCCCCAAGCACCGCGCTGCCACACTGGGTACGGCAGAGGGCCGAGGCGCCCTGGGAGTCGGGGTCCTTCAGGCCCCACTGTGGGCAGCCCCAGCCTGGTTCTGGGTGGAGCCCCAGTAAGACCCCAGTAAGACCCCCGGTGAGCCGGTGCTCACGTGGGCCTGGCCACCAAGGAGGCTGCAGTGTCCTCGAGAGGACACCGGAAGTGGCGATCTCCTTCCTGTCAAGTTTTGGGAAGATGCGTGGAATGCATCCCTGGCTGGGCCAGGATTCAGTGGGCGCTGACAACGCCCAGCCTGGAAAGTGGTTTCCTCCTTACCCACAATCCTGTCGACTGTGGTGGGAATGGAGGGGCTCCTGAAGGGCGGAGCTTCCGCAGGCTAGAACCCCAGATCTCTCACCTCCTGAGCCCTAGACCTCTGAAGGAGGCCTAGAGCCTGAATGTCTAGGTCTGAGGGAGCATGGTTAGAGCATGGACCCCTGTGGCTGTGGGGGAGGGCTGGGGTCCTCACCCTGAGGCTGTGGGGGAGGGCTGGGGGTCCTCACCCTGTGGCTGTGGGGGAGGGCTGGGGTCCTCACCCTGTGGCTGTGGGGGAGGGCTGGGGTCCTCACCCTGAGGCTGTGGGGGAGGGCTGGGGGTCCTCACCCTGTGGCTGTGGGGGAGGGCTGGGGGTCCTCACCCTGTGGCTGTGGGGGAGGGCAGGGGTCCTCACCCTGAGGCTGTGGGGGAGGGCTGGGGTCCTCACCCTGTGGCTGTGGGGGAGGGCTGGGGTCCTCACCCTGAGGCTGTGGGGGAGGGCTGGGGTCTGAAATCCTAAGTTTAAGAGAGGAGGGTTAAGGCATGGACTCTTAGGTCTGAGGGAAAAGGGCTGGGCCCACCCTCCTGGGTCTCAGGGACCCTCCTGGGTCTCAGGGAGGAGGGCTAAGATCTGGATTCCTGAATGATGGGATCTGTACCCCTGGGTCTGAGGGAGGAAGGCTGGGCTCTGGACACCTGGGTCTGAAGGAGGAGGGCTGCACTGACCGCATCTCCCCCGCCACAGACTGGCGTGCCATGCCACCGCCCAGCCCTTCCCTGCACTATTCCACGCTGTCCTGCTCTCGGTCCTTCCACAACCTCTCTCATCTCCCCCCATCCTACGAGGCTGCCGTGAAATCAGAACTGAATCGCTATTCCTCCCTCAAGAGACTGGGTAAGCCTGGGTAAGGGGCACTCAGCCAACGACCCCCGGGGTTGTGTTCAGCACCTCGGACAGCAGTCGGGGGGCGGTGGCGGCTCACAACCTTCCTAGTCGGTTTCTCCTAGTTGCCTTACTACCTGAGGTATTTTGGGTTGGGTTTTTGCTTACTTGTGTTTTATTTTACCGTTCTGAGAGAGGCAGCCCGCATTGTCCTGGCTCACTGTGTGGCCCAGGCGGACCCCAAACCCACGGTGACACCCCCCCCCGTTTCAGCTTCCCTAGAGTTGGCATTTCAGGTGTAGAACACCATGCCCTCCTTAGCTTGGTGACTCCTGCTGACCCAACTTGAAGGCCTCCTGGGGGCTGGAGAGGAAGGCTCTGGGTTGTCAGGGGACCTCCCTTCTGTCCTTCCTCCTCCTCCAGCTGAGAAGGATCTGGATGAAGCCTACCTGAAGCGCAGGCACTTGGAGATGCCCCGCGGGACGCTGCCCTTACATGCACTGCGGCGCCCTGGCACTGGAGGTGGCTACCGCATGGATGGCTGGGGCGGTCCCGAGGAGCTGGGCCTGGCGCCGGCACCCAACCCCCGGCGGGTTATGTCCCAGGAGCACCTGCTGGGCGACGGCGGCCGAGCTTCCCGCTATGAGTTCACGTTGCCTCGGGCACGCCTCGTGTCTCAGGAGCACCTGCTGCTGTCCTCGCCCGACGCCCTTCGCCAGAGCCGCGAGCACCTGCTGTCGCCCCCGAGAAGTCCTGCGCTGCCCCCGGATCCCACCGCCCGGGCCAGCCTGGCCGCCTCACACTCCAACCTGCTGCTGGGGCCCGGGGGGCCCCCCACGCCGCTGCATGGGTTGCCTCCGTCGGGCCTGCATGCCCACCACCACCATGCCCTGCACGGCTCTCCTCAGCCGGCCTGGGTGTCTGACGCGGGTGGGGGCGGGGGCACGCTGGCCCGCAGGCCACCCTTCCAGCGCCAGGGCACCCTGGAGCAGCTGCAGTTCATCCCCGGGCACCACCTCCCCCAGCACCTGCGCACCGCCAGCAAGAACGAAGTGACTGTCTGAGGCCCGGGTGGGGCGCTGGGGGCTGCGGCCTCCGAGCCCCCTCCCCGACCCCCCAGCCCAGACCTCCATCACAGGCTTATCACGCACATCGGGGGTCTGAGGCCAGATGGGCTCTCGGACTGGAGACCACTCCTCTTCTGGGGATGAGCTCTCTCCTCCTACCTTGTCGCTGTCCGAACCGAGGCCTCCTTCCCATGATGTCATCGCAGAGGAAGAGGCCTGTACATGAGGTCATCGCTAGCAAATATGTCTGTGTTTTGTGATGTCGTCGCAGGGACTAAAGCTCCTTCCTATGAGGTCGCCACAGAGGAAGAGGGCTGCCCTTGAGGTCATCGCTAGAGGCCACGCCCATTTTGCGTGACATCACCACTGAGACTCCTTTCCTGTGGTGTCACCGCAGGCCACGCCTTGTCCCATCCCGTCATCAGAGACGAGTCTCACGCTCCGCCCCCGAGCACCGAGACCTCTTGCGATTGTCATCCCAGGAAAAAAAAAAAAAAAAAGAAGGTTTCTCCGCTACGGGGAAACGCCTCCATCCCATGATGCATCGCTACAGACAAAGCCATTTCTCTGGGGACACACCGCAGGGGACCACGACCTGCCAGTTGTGCCCTCGCTAAAGATTAGGCCTCCTTTCCGCACGACGCTGTCACAGGGCTTTGCCTCCCTCCTGTGACGCTGTCACCAGAACAGGTGCCTTGCCCGATGGCGCCATCACAGGGACCTCCCCGGGGGAGGCCCCTCCGCGGGGTGACCACCAGTGACCACCCACTTGGAAACGACGTCAGGAGACACCTCTGTCGCTGTGCCCTATGGCGAGAACGTTGGGCGTGTCCACCCCGAGACCACGTGGGAAGATGCCAGAGTAGCCTGCCCTGAGGCGTGAGGGCTGTCGGCGCTGGGGATGCCCGAGACGAGACGGTGACTCGTCGCTGGTGGTGACGTTGCACGTCACCGTCCAGAATTTCTTCCTTGGAGGCGGCCCCCACTCCAGATGACCGCTGGTGGTGACTGTGTCGCCAGAGTCCTTGTCCCGCTTCCCTGTGACTTAGCTCCGTGGCTTCTTCCCATGACCCCAGGGGACGCGGCCAGCCCCTCCACGGGAAGGCTGAGCCCGTGAAGCGAGTCCCTGGGGATGACACCCATGGACCAGCTTCCGCTCCAAGGAAACCACTTTGACCCTCGAGGCTTCTAAAATCCTGGGACTCGGAGGCTCGTGTCGATCTTTTTCTGCCACATCTGATGACGTCAACTCTGCCAACAGAGTCCCTGTCTCCTGTTGGAGGGGGAGGTTTGGGGTGTATGTGCTGCTGACCTCGCCAACGACGTCGTCAGTGCCACCCAGTGACCTCCTTCCATGATGGCACTTGGGGTTCGAATGTTAGCCATGCCATTTCCCATGATTCCCTAAGGCTCCCCTCAACTAGCGTGTCATCATCTTCCAGGAGTGACTGCCACCAGTGGGTTCATCGTTTGTCTCCCAAGAGTCCTCACAACCATGATGTCATCACCTCCCGGGGTCCACACAGCATGTCGTCATCGCCGTCTCCCAGGGTCCACCACAAACATGCTGTCCTCATCGCCTCCCAGAATCCATCATGGCAGGCTCACCTCAGAACCATGCTGTCCTCATTTCTCAGGAGCCACTACAACCATGGCGTCCCTGTCTTCCCAGCTGGTGCCCTGACCGATAATGTTCCTCCTTGCAGAATCCATTGTGTCAGAAGCGGCGCTCTCTACCAGGATGCGTTAGGACCGATGGTGCCGGATAATTCCAGTGTTGTCGCCCCTCCCCCCAGATCCACTTTAACCATGTCTTCCTGTCGCAGTGGCCACCACAGCCGTGACGTCACCACTTCCTCTGCGCTGTCCTTGGGTTTGTGCAACCATATATCATCAGATCGCGGGATCCATCTAACAGTGTCTCAGCTGTCGCCCACAGCGTCTGTGAGATCCTGGCGTTATCACCTCCCGGGACCCGCTTCCGTCATGCCCTGTCACAGCTCATCGAGATTTACCGTAACCATGGTGCCGTCGCCTCCGAGGAGCCATAAGAGCCAACGGTGTCTTCATCTCCCGGGACCCACTTTAACCCCAGTGTCCCCACGACCGAGAGTCCCCGAGACCCAGTGGGATCGTTATTCCTGGGGTCCACCATAACCATGGTGTCCTCGCCTCCCTGGATCCACGACAACAAATGACATCGTTTCCCAGAGTCCACTTTAGCCATGGTCTCATCGCCCCCCAGAATCCATGTAAAGCTAAGTGTCGTCCTCACCCAGGATCGATAGCAGTGTGCCCTCATCTCCCGGGACCCATGGTGATCACGTACCGTGGTCCAGGGTCCACCGTCTTAGGGTCCAGATGCCGCGACAGGCTGTGTTTCAGTTGTCCTCTGGGGTCACATGGCATTTACAGTTCCTCCCTTCAGGGGAACCAGCACAACAGCCCATTTTCCCGTTTCCTCCAAGGGACTAGGGCGGAGCCAGCTGTCTCTCACTCTGACAACACCACCCCACGCTGGCCCTTCTGTGACCACATCACTGCCTCGCTCCCCTGCAGGCTGGGCCTCGGCCGGCCTCCTTCCGCCGCTGGCGAGTGCATCCAGTATCACCACTGCCCCTCATCTGGACGTCTGATCGGTGACAGGGTCAACCGGTGGGGCTGGCCAGGCCTCGGTGGAGTCGCTGCCCTACCCCGCCCAGTCTCTTTTACTTGGACCCCGCCAGGATCAGAACTCACTAGCTTGGGCCAAACTGTCTCTCGAAGGACCTTGGCCCGTGGGAAGGTGCCACCGCTGATAAACCACTTGCTGGCCTGTTCTGGGGAGGGGGGTACAACTGAGAGCAATGACTCCTGCTACCTTCACCTGCAAAGGCCAAGGGTGCTCCTTCACCCCTTCCCCTAACGTACCAGGGAGTACCCAGGGGCTTCAGGGAGTCCCTGACAGCCAGTGCACAATCTGACCCCTGCACACCCAGTTCTCTGTACATATAGCCATGTTTCGGGGGGCGGCCATTCCCCCGACTCTTAAAGGGCTACATGCCCCCCTCCCAGCCCCCAAGGCGAGGAGGGGGGCTCTTCTCCCTCCTCTGGGCCGCCCCCTCCCTCTTATGCCTCCCTCCCCCACCAAATATTGGCCTCTGTGTTTATACCTTCTTGCCAAGAGCCTGGGTGGGTAGACGGTGCCTGGCCCTCACCCCTGCTGAGGAGAGGAGGAGGTTTCCACCAATCCCCCTAAACCCCAGTGCCAGGCTTTCAGTCTCCCGGCTAACAGGCACTGCGTGGGCTCCCCGTCCATTCTAGGGCCTCCCTTCAAGCTTAACAGGAACACTCCCTCGGACACAGCTTCCCTCAGCCCCCAGCACTGGAGGGGTTGGGGGCTTCCAGCTTTTGTTCGCCCCTTTCCTCTCTCTCTACCCTTCCCTCCATCCCAGCTGGGTTCTGTCCTGGGATCTGCGTGCCACCCCCCACCCACCTATTCCCTCTGTTCACTTGCCTGACCCTGGAGCCTTGACCTCTTATCTCAAAAAAGCCATAGTGGGGAGAGGTCTTGAGGGTGACTTGCAGGCCCTGTCCTGCTCAGCCCCCACCAACGCAACGTTTCCGGAGCTGGAACCTGACCCTCTAGTCTTCCCCTGCTCCCCAGTAAACACACAAACACACATGGCGGGGGGGGGGGCATGCACTACCATACAGGAAGTGGTCTCCCCTTCCCGTTGGGGGCTGCAGAGGGGTCGTCGGAGACTCGCTCAAAAGTGCCACACCAGAGGGCCCTCCACACCTCTGAGTCCCATCAGTGCTCCCCTCCCTCAACCCGACCCTTCCAGTGCTGGGCCCACCTTCAACTCCCCAGTGAGGACGGCAAGGAGAGCTGGCATTCGGTTGGGGGTGGGTGTTTTGTTTTGGAATAAACAGCTGTTTTTCCTGATCTTCAGTCTCTGGGTTTTCTCCTCGACTGTTCACTGGGGAATTGGGATCTCCTCACTCTGCGTGTAGTGGAGTATAGGTCCAGCCAAAGGCATTCTGACATCTGTCAGGGGGAGGAGCTTCTAAAGCTTCTCCAGGAAATTCAGAGATGCCCCATGCCTTGTGACCCGTGAAGCTGAGGAGTCAGGAAGGGGCATCTTAATGTGCTTTTTAGTTCTTTATTGTATATATACAGACATATATGTGTGTGTGTGTGTGTGTGTGTGTGTGTGTATATTGGGTGATTCGCCTGCACGTATGTCTGTGTACCACATGTGTGCCTGGTGCCCTCACAGGTCAGAAGAGGACATCGGATACCCTGAAATTAGAGTTACAGATGGTTGTGAGCCACCATGTGGGTGCTGGATATCAAACTTGATCCTCTGTAAAAATCAACTAATGCTCTTAACAACTACTCTACCTCTCCAGCTCCTTTAACTCTTAATATATTTATCGTGTGTGTCCCTGTGTGTATGTGTGTGTCTGTGGGTGTGTGTGTGTGTGTCCTGTGTATATGCATGTCCCTGTGTGTGTGTCTTGTGTGTGTCCTGTGTATGTGTGTGTGCCGGTGTGTGTGTGCCTCTGTGTGTGTGTGTGCATGTGTCTGTATGTGTGTGTGTGTCCTGGTGTGTGTGTGTCTGTGTGTGTGCCTGTGTGTGTATGTGTGTGTGTGTCCTGGTGGGTGGGTGTGTCCATGTGTGTATGTGTGCCAGTGTGTGTGTGCCTGTGTGTGTGTGTGTCCTGGTGTGTGTGTGCCTGTGTATGTGTGTGTGCCTGTGTGTGTATGTGTGTGTGTGTCCTGGTGGGTGGGTGTGTCCATGTGTGTATGTGTGCCAGTGTGTGTGTGCCTGTGTGTGTGTGTGTCCTGGTGTGTGTGTGCCTGTGTATGTGTATGTGCCTGTGTGTATATGTGTGTGTGTGTCCTGGTGTGTGTGTGTGTGTGTGTCCCTGTGTGTGTG
>JAMJFZ010003132.1:115000-162500 GCA_026225945.1 Cricetomys ansorgei | reverse complement strand
GAAGGGGGAGGCAATGGAGGGAAGGAAGAGGGAAGGAGGGAGAGGGGGAACATGGCCGCTGGCCAGAAGGGTATGAATGCAGTAATAACTAGCCCTAGCTGGAGACTCTAAGGAGCCGGCTTGGATTCATATTTTTGTTGCACCAACTCGCAGATTTATTCAACAAAATTGAGTGAACAGCACAGATATGTCCCTGTTCTTGAGTAGTAAATGGCCCTCGGAAGTCCCTGAATTCTCCCACAAGCCTCTCTTGATTGGGCTCCCGTTCCTGGCAGCCAAATGCACCCTGACAATGGCGGTGATTGTGAGAGGATCCAGAGAAGCGGGGAGAGGGCCAAGTGAGCATCAGCCAGTCAGTCAACTGTGATTTGCATTTTTATGCTTCCTTCCAGAACTTTCCTCATGCAAATGCATTCTTCCCCACAAAGCGGTTTTCCTAGAATAGGTTGCTATGTAACCTGCCTTTCCTCATCTACTGACACGACAGTGTCATGCCATACACATATTTAACATACACGCCCAACTCTATGTCCTTGGTATGGAGCGACAGAAAAGAAAAAAAAAAAAAAGAATTGAACAGTGAAAGTCATCTGGAGGAAAATAGTGACGATGGCCTTTCTGTGGCCCGTATGCCTGACCGGGAATACGTCAAGATGCTGTTGTTAAGTAAAAAACACTGGGCAGCAGTGAGGCGGTTCTGTGTATGAAGGCTCACACCACCACATCCGATAGCCTGGGTTTGATCCCTGGAACCTACGTGGTGAAATGAGAGAACCAACTCCCAGAGGTGGTGGTCTGAGCTCCACACATGCAGTGGCACACTTGTATCTACACATACATCACACATGCACACACGTGCTCACGCACACACAGACATGCACACGTGCACACAGTCAATAGATGATTGATTAGACAGATAGATAGATGTAATTAAGTTTAGAAAAACAAAGAAAGTGGGGGGACACACTCCTGTCAACTGTCATCCTGTCAACCCGATACTTGCGGGGTGGATGCCGGAGAGTCAGAAGTTCAAGGTCAGCCCCACAGGGCATGGCCGATGACTTTAATTCCAGCACACAGGAGGCAGAGGAAGGTGGACCTCAGGCCAACCTGGTCTGTACAGCCGTTGCAGGCCAGCTAAGAGGACAGAACAAGACCTGTCTCGGAAACAAATCTGGGAACTATGCAAAAAGCTCAAGGTCATCCTTGGCTATACACCAGACCGAGTCAATGGAAAGGGTGGAGTTGGGGTCAGGGTTGTGGGGGGGGGGGATGCTGCTGGAGAGATGGCTCTGGGAGGTGAGAGGGATTGCTCTCCTGCTGGTTTTCAGAGAATCGCTTGCTTGGCTCCCAAAACCCATGTCCAGCAGCTCACAAAGTCTGTAATTCAGCTCCAGGATCTGATGCCCTCTTCTGGTTCACCAGAGCACCTGCATGCACGCGCGCGCGCGCACACACACACACACACATACACACACAAATTCAAAAAAATAAATCTATTTTTTAAAGGGGGTGAGGAGAAGGAGGGAAGGAGAGAGAGAGGAAGGAGGGAGGGAAGGAAGAAGAGGAAGAGAGAGAGAGAGACACACACAGAGGGAGGAGCTGAGCTTAGTGGTGTGTTCCTGTAAAATCGGAACTCTGGAGGTAGAGGCATGAGGACTGCACACCAGGTCCAGGGCAGGCAGGGCTATCCAGTGAGATGTTGCCTCAAGAATGGGGGAGGGGGTTAAAGCACCAGCTTCTCATCCAGAGGATGCAGGTTCAGTTTCCAGCACCCACATGGTGCCTCGCAACTCTGACTGCAGCTCCAGAGGACTGAACGCCCTCCTCCAGCCTCTGAGGGCACGGCATGCATGTGGCGCAGACATACAAGCAGGCGACACATTCCTACACATAAACTAAAAGCAAAGTTTTATTGTTTTCTTTTTTCTTTTTTAGAAACCAGAGGAGGAGTGGAGAGAGAGGGAGGGAAGGAAGGGGGTGAGAGAAGGAAGGAGAGGGGGAATGTATTTGTATGTTGCTGTGGTGGCTCAGCCAAGGAGACACGGAAGCATTTTTACACGTGGAAACCCCTGCCAGACCTCAGCAGAGGGAACCACCGTCATGGCAAGTGCCAAACTGGACAGTGGAACCCCAAATGTCTGAGCTCGGGTGTTTTTTATTGATCCAGAACTCCTCAGGTGTTCTGCTGATAGCAAATGCAGATCCTGAGCAAACATCTGTCCCCGAGAGACACCCGACACCTGCAGACAGTACAAAACACCAAGGCAGACCCTCACCCAACAGTGCACAAAACAGTATTTAAGGCACAACAGAGGAAGGAGAAGATGGCTCAGCTGGTAAAGATGCTGGCTGCCGAGCCTGAGGACTGAGCTGGAGCCCCTGAACCCAGGAAAAAGGGTGGGAAAGAGGGAGGCAAAACAGCCACCCCCTACCCTGGAGCCTGAAAGGGAGGGCCAAGAAGTCTGGGTGCAGTCTTGAGTTTCTGCCTTTGTGAGCTGACACCTGCTCCTTCCCAGGCCCCCGGCTCCGCGGTGCCGACAACACAGTCTCTGGGCAGCTATTCTTAACCTGTGTCTTGTGAACCTCTAAAACCTGCGCCAGATGTGTTTCATTTCACCTCTCGCAGAGAACCTCGACCTTACAGACGCTCCGAGAATAAACCAAAGGTCGCCCGTGTCCCTGTTACCAAGTCCCTTCGCGGTGTTCTTCCCAAGCAGAGATCCCCCTGGAGGCCACTGAGGGCCTAGGCCTAGGGGCAGTTCTGAAGGGCAGGACAGTTTAACATTGATAAAGTCCATATGCAAGGGGCTGGAGAGATGGCTCAGTGGCTCAGAAGGCTGTAACACAGCCTAGGAATGGAGCCATGTGAGAACTCTTAGTGCTTGCAAGAACACTCCGAGAAAACAAGGCAAGAGTCCTGTGACCTCAGTTTCTTCAGAACACAGAATTGCTCTTGAATGTAGTTTCTTGCTCCTCCCAGGTATAGCAGATAGTAATGAGTTTACTTCAGATAACTCATTATTGCTTGCTGGTGTATTCAATTAAACGTCTACGTCGCTCTTTATACGCCTCTATGGAAACATGTTTTTGCTACATGTTGCTTGTCCCTGCGGCAGACAGCTTGGACTCAGGAGAACTTTAGGGAGGTGACCTTTCTTAGCTCAGAGTGTATATTGTCTGAGGCTCTCAGTCAAGTTGGCTATTGCATGAGGCTTTAGTCTGCCTCACTCACCAGCTCCATCCTCCGGGTCCCGCCACCTCTAGACCAGTGACAGAGAACACTGGCTGCTCTTGCAGAGGACCCGGGTGCCAGTCTCAGCAAATAGACGGCATCTCCAAACTGTCTGTTATTCCGGATCCCGAGGCTCCAGCGCCCTCTTCTGGTCTCCTTGGGCACTGCATGCACATGGCGCACAGGTATGCAAGCACGAGACCCACACACATTAAATAAGAATAATTTCTTTTTTTTTTTAATTTTAAGCCCACAAATAAGTTAAAATGATTTCAAGAGACTGGAGTTCAGAACAATCTTCTCAGGCAGATTTGCTTATTTCTGGTTATCAAAAATCAATCTCTCTCTCTCCTCTCTTTTTTAGAAGACTTACCTGGAGATACTTTAAGATTATGTCGATATTTCAGTCTTCTGTAGACTTCCACCTGCTCCTTGGGCCTCACTGGTTACTTCCTTGCCCAAATGAGTTCTTTCCATTTGTGTGTGTGTGTGTGTGTGTGTATGTGTGTGTATGTGTATGTATGTGTGTGTGTATGTGTGTATATATGTGTGTATGTGTGAGTGCATGCATGTGTGTGTGTGTGTATGTGTATGTGTGTCTGTGTGTATATGTGTGTGTGTGTGTGTATGTGTGCATGTGTGTGTATGTGTATATGTGTGTCTGTGTGTGTGTGTGTATGTGTATGTATATGTGTGTATATATGTGTATGTATGTGTGTGTGTATATGTGTGTATATATGTGTGTGTGTATGTGTGAGTGCATGTATGTGTGTGTGTGAGTATGTGTATGTGTGTGTGTGTGTGTATGTGTGCATGTGTGTGTATGTGTATGTATGTGTATATGTGTGTCTGTGTGTATGTGTGTGTGTATGTGTATGTATATGTGTGTATATATGTGTGTGTGTGTGAGTGCATGTATGTGTGTGTATATGAGTGTGTGTATGTGTATGTGTCTGTGTGTATGTGTGTGTATGTGTGCATGTGTGTGTATGTGTATGTATGTGTGTGTATATGTGTGTCTGTGTGTATGTGTGCATGCGTATGTATGTGTAAGTGTGTGTGTGTGTGTGTGTGTGTGTAGCCTAAGGCATCCTGAAGGAGTTGGTTCTCTGGTTCTCTCCTTCTACTATGGAGTCAGACTTGGGTGCAAGTGCCCCTACTTGCTGAACCTTCTCGATGCCCCACATGGTGGTGCACAACTTTAGTGCCAGCACTCAGAAGGCAGAGGCAGGTGGATCCTCCATAAGTTCAAGGCCAATCTGGTCTATGGACTAAAAAAAAAAAAAACTTTTTTTTTTAGAATGCGTTTCTCTGCTGTAACTCTGGCTGTTCTGGGAACTCATTCTGTAGACCGGGCTGGCCTCTTGATGGTTACATGCTGCTTGGGCTTCTAGGAACAGCTTGGGAGGGCTTTTTAAAAGGGTGTGTCAGTTGGAAAAGTCAGAGTTAGGTTAGCAAGGACAGAGGAGTGAGTTCTAGAGGCTGAAGATGGGGAAGCAGGCAGGCAGGAACGAGGCTCAGATAAGACATCTCATGAGATAGACGATTTTAGTGGCAAGGGACAGAGGAGCTGGAGTTAGAGACAGGAGTGAGTTAGCTCACAGCACCCAGCTTCACCACAGGTTGTGTGTGGAGCTGAGGGCTGAACCCAAGCTTCACACTGACAGCAAGCACTCCACCCCCAGCTGCATCCTCAGCCCCGGTTTTGAAAGCCTTTGTTGGACGGTGCCACCGTTAGCCTGGAGGGCCTGAGTCAAGTCCATGTGTGAGAATAAACTTGTTCCCACCCGTTGACACTGGGCATTCCACATAAGTCCTGTGTGTGACGCGCACAGACAAGCACAGCATTCCAGTCTGTGTATATGTGGGGGGGGTCAGAGGGCAGCATTCCAGTCCACGTATATGTGGGGGGGTCAGAGGGCAGCATTCCAGTCCACGTATATGCGTGGGGGGGGTCAGAGGGCAGCATTGCAGTCCACGTATATGCGTGGGGGGGGGGTCAGAGGGCAGCACTGCAGTCCACGTATATGCGTGTGGGCTCTGTTTCTCATCCCTGCACGGTAAATGCTAACTAGGCCACAAGCCCTTGGGTAATTTTGATAGACATCAGAAGCCCTGGTTTTACACCCGGAAAGAGAGCCTCCACGTGCTAACTCGCAGCAGGTCTCAACCTGTGCCTTGTGACCGCTTGGTTCGCCTAAGATCAAGCGCACATCAGGTATCTGCACTGCTATTCGTGTAACAGTGGCGAGACTACAGTTACGAAGCGGCGACAACGCTTTTGCGGTGGAGTCACCGCAACAGGCGCTGTGCGGAGGATCGCGGCGTCGGGAAGGCCCGCTGCCTTGCGCTGGGTTGGTCGCTAGAGGGCGCTCCCGACCCGTGGCAGGCCTGTCAGAAACCGGGGGGCGGGGCCCCCAGCCAAGATGGCCCGCAGCTGTGGCCGCACAAAGGCAGGGTCCTCCTCCCAGGGTGCAAGCGCAGTGGAGGTGGAGAGACAGTGCGGAGAACCTTCGGGAGTCGGCGCGCGGCTCGGGAGGTTCTCGGCCTCCGGGAGGCGGGAGGCAGAGGGGCTGCCGCGGAGAGCCGGGCCCGCCATCGGAAGGCCGCCTGCCCTCGGGTCTGTCGGCCCTCATTCAGACGTCATCTTAGAGAACAGGACATCTCACGTGTACGCGTGCACGACGTACGCGAACTAAGCGCGTGCTCGGCCCGGTGTCGGCCCAGCACCGGAAGTCCCGATGCCCCGGCGGGCGCCACGCTGACACCCTGACACCCGTGCATCAGTCCCTCTCATCTTTGTGACAGGACGCTGGAGGAGCGCGCACAGACGCGCACGCACTTCTACCGTCGGGGGCGCGGCTGCCGCTGGCCCACCCCGTGATTTCTGCACATTTCGGGGCGCTCCCTCCGCGACCGGGACTGTGCGCAGATCGCACCCTAGCGCCAACCGTCAGCACAGAGAACGACCTCATCGCGCAGGAGGAGCGGCCCGGTCACGCGTCCATTAGGGTTCTGGTTACCGGATCCGGGAGGCTGAGGAGGAGGAGGGAACCGACCTCGGAGGCTAGCTCTGGGAGCAGGATCTAATGGTTCACTGAGGGTGCCATGTTGGACACTCTGGGCCCTTTGTTCTCAGGGGGGTTTGGGGAGACGCCACACCCGCCAGGCTCGGCTTCCCTGCCTCCGTCTTCGGGTGGCCTACATAACGCAGCCACTTTGGTCCCCAGGGCGCGGTCCAGCCTGGACTCTCCCAGACGAGGAGCCGTCGTGTCGCTCTCCTGCACCCGGAAACAGACGAGCACGTGGGAGCCCAGTTCAACTTCCGGTTCCCGTCCGCGCTGGGCAGCTCCAGGTCGAGGCCTGCCTCGAACTCGGGCCACGGTGTCAGGGGTTTCGGCGCTCCCAGGCGACACCGAGGCCACGCCCTGAGCTAGACGCGGGCTTCCCTAACTGCCTCCCCCCGGAGACTCCCCGAGCTCCCAGGCCACCGAGGACAGGGCGGCGGGAAGGGTGACGAGGCGTACGCTAGAGGGCCACAGGTCCGAGCCTCAGTCACCCCGCCGGCTTTTGAGAGCTCCCTAACGCAGAACACGGCTCACTGCACAAAATGGCGCCGCGTGGACAGATGAGCACGGATTTCCGGCGGCCGCCACTCCACGGCCAGCCTCCGCGAGCACCCGTTTTATACACAAAAAAAATATGGCGACAGTTCATTGGCCAGGGGCGGGGTCCATCATGCTAAACTGGCTCCCCATTGGTGGCTCTCCACTCCTACCCGCCCCCACAAGCCCAGACAGGACCGCCCCTTTCCATTGGGCCCTTCCGCCACGCATTTAAAACCGTCCAGCCCCGCCCTACACGCCCCGCCCCACCCGCCCCGCCCCGCCCCCGGGCCGACCGTTACTCGCGCGCGCGTACACCGGGCCGTAGCGGCGTCCCGTTCAAACGGCCCAATGGGCGGGCGCGGCGCCTCCTGGGTGGGGCCTGTCTCCCCGCGGGTGGTTCTCGGCGGCTCGGCTCCCGCAGTTGTGCCCTCGGCCCGCGAGAGCCTTCCCCGGGCAGCCTGACGGGCGAACTCGGTTCGAACTTGTGCCCCTGTCCCGGGGAGAGCGGAGAGGAGCGCGCCGGCCGCCAATCATCGTGCGCGCTGACGTGTGCGCGGCCGCGGCGCGCCGCGGGGGGGCGGGGCCTGCGGGAGCTATAAAGGCGCGGTGCTGCGCGCGCGGCCCGCTCAGTACGGCCGGGCTGGCGTAACGTTGCGGGCGTTTCGTGGTGGACGTCGCACTTAGCGTGGAGCGGAGCGGGGCCGCGGGGGGCCTCGCTAGGGCCGCGGCGGCCGGCAGTTGGGCCCCCCGCCCCGGCCAGCGGCCCGAGGAGTGCAGGAAGGGGGCCGGGGGGACCCACCCCCGGCCGGCCGGAGTCATGGTGAGTGCGGCGGGCGGCCCGGGGGGCGGCCGGGACTTGGTCGGAGGCGGCGGTGGCGTTCCGAGCGCGCTGGCCGGCTTCCGAGCGCTTTCGCGGCCTCTGCGGCCTGACGTCCGGGGCTGTGCGGCCGGCGCAGGAGCCCGGAGGCCTCGCAGCCTCGGAAAGGGCTCGGGGCCTCTTGCGGGCCCGCCCGTGGGTGTTCCCGGGAGCGAGGCATCCCGCCGCCATTTCGCCCAGGGTTGTTCCCCCCCCTTGTGTGTGTGTCGGGGGGGGGGAGGTCGGGGCTAAGTAGGGAAAGGCTCAGGCCCACTTGGAACACTGGCGGGTCCAGGAGCGTCGCAAGGAACGGTCTTTGGGAGGTCGGGGTACGTGGGGCCTCTTTCCAAGGAAACCTCGCGTTTACGTGGTCCGGTCTGCTTGGGCAACGGCCAGAAGCATCCTGGGTGAGGGAGGATCTTGTTGATCCGCAACGATTGACGTCCTGGGACCAACAAGGTCAGGGTTCTAGTTGTCCAGCGAATCTTTAATCCCAGCTTTTTTTCGGGCTACTCACCGTCCTTTCCCATCCGTGCCCAGAACTCCAACGTAGAGAATCTGCCCCCCCACATCATCCGCCTCGTGTACAAGGAGGTGACAACACTGACGGCGGACCCACCTGATGGCATTAAAGTCTTCCCCAATGAGGAGGATCTCACGGACCTGCAGGTCACCATCGAGGGCCCTGGTGAGTGTGGGCACGAAAGGGGGGGCCGCTTCGAGATTCCTGTCTGTAGCTGTGGAACGGGGTTCAAGGGCAGCTCAGATGCTGATGACAGTGTGGGCAGGTAAGGCTCCGCGTTGTGGCTGCCGTGTACTCTAGGACGCTGCAAATGAATGTCTCCTTTCCATTAAGTGCTAAGAAGTTCTTGGGCACTGAGCATGTCACAGAGCTCTTGCCTGGACCTGGGCTCAGGCTGTCAAGTGTGACAGCAGGGACCTGAAGATGCATAGGAACTAAGTAGAAGGTGCAAGGGGGGGGGAGTGCTGGGATCATCAGCAAAGGCTTGAAGGGTGATCCAGATAATCTGAAACTGTTCAGCTGTCAAATGTCTGCATTCTGGAGACATATCAGGGCAAACCAGACTCAGCATTATGAGGGAAACAGTAATAAACTGATTGCATGTTTAAGGTAAACAAGTTAGAATTTAGTTTTTTTTTCAGACCTCATTTGTCTGAATGTTTCAAGTTCATATGAAGGGTCTAGTCTGTAGTGCTGGCAATGTGGAGGACATCTGCCTGGGCTACTGTTAGTTTAGCAACTGCGGTGGATACACCATCCATGATTATCACTTTTGACCTAAGCAAGTAGGTAAATGAAAACACATGTCTCATAATAAGGATTGGGAAATCGTTTGCAGAAGTTGGTGGTTTGGGTCCCGTTGTCCTGAAGAGTGGCATGTTCCTGAGACAGTCACGTGAAAAAGAAAATGGAAATCCAGTAATCTGGGTCAGGGCATACACAGTTGAGGTGTAAGGAGATGTTGCCTATAATGCCCGGGAAACTGTTCTTTGTGGCCCTAAATCTCCCTAGCATGGTAGAGGGATTGACAGGCTGTCTGCCTCAGCCAGACCCAAGGAAACTGGTCTTTGAAATGTTGAAGGACGCTGGGATATCTCCAAACCTATTCCCTTTCCTCTGCTCCAGAGGGGACCCCCTATGCAGGAGGTCTGTTCCGCATGAAGCTCCTACTGGGCAAGGACTTCCCTGCCTCCCCACCCAAGGGCTACTTCCTGACTAAAATCTTCCACCCAAATGTGGGTGCCAATGGTGAGATCTGTGTCAATGTGCTCAAGAGGGACTGGACAGCTGAGTTGGGCATCCGACATGTGCTGCTGGTAAGTTTCAGCCATATTGCTTTGTTTAGTTCTTAAAAATCAACTGTGGAAAAGTGGGGGACAGAGTCAGTCGGGTTCCCAGCCTTTTAGAAAATAATAGAAGGGTTGACCTATGGCACCAAGAGCGGTTCTGCACCTCACCACATTCAACATGTGTGGGTTTGTATGGTAGGGTGTTTTCGTGGAAGGTAGAAATCGGTGTATGGTTTAGAGGTGCTTTTATTTATGTATCATAAATTTCACCAATTTAAGTTTACTTATTAGTCCAAACTGGCCTTGAATTCGTGATCCTCTGGCCAAGTAGAGTGGTTTGTTGTGGGTAGGTATCTTTTTGTTTGTTCATTTTTTTAAGAAAACAGACATTACAACCATTACCACTGCTTTTAATTAAAAATTGTTTTCCTGCTGTGCACTGGTGGCATAATGCCTTTAATCCAGCACTCAGAGGCAGGTGGATCTCTGTGAGATCAAGGACAGCCAGAGTTAAAACAGAAACCCTGTCTTGAAGAACCAAAACAACAACAACAAAGTTTTCCTGTACCAGTGCTTTTTTGCTGGGGGTGATTATACTGCCTGAGACATTTTGTAAAGTCGAGAGATAAGCTTGATTGTCAGTACTGCTGCTGGCATCTTGTGGGTGGAGTCCAGGGACGTTGTTCAGCATCTGCTATGTACAGGACTGTTCCACAGTTCTCCGGGGCCAGTGCTCCAAAGTCTCTAAAGGCCACTTACATATTATGTCACCTGCTGCCTCTTTGGCCTCTCCCATAGACTTTTTTTTAATGAGCCTCTAGGGCTGATGGTAGTGAAGATAGAGAATTGGGGTTTCCTTCAGGGCACCTTAAAAGGATAAAGCTCCAACATAAATAACCCCAAACCCTCTTCTGCTTTGCCTCCCTCTCTAGATGTCAGTTGAGCTTGACTGCTAGCTGGCTATTGAGCTTGCTGTGGGGCCTGTTAGAGGGAGCTGTGTGAAGGACAGCCAGGCACTCCGGTGGTCTGCACATGTCACAGAAGCTCTTAGAAGCACCTGATAACCACCACTAGCTTAGGCTGACTTTCATTCATGGAGCCTCTGAACATTTAGAATGAACTGGATTTGATGGACACATTATAATTAAGGCCTAGGGTCAATCTGCTAGTGCTCGCTTCAGAAGGGTACACTAGAGGCTGCTGCAGTGGACCTTGGACCTTTATTTTCCTACTCCCCAATGTACCCTTTTGTGAAGTAAAGGGTTTGAGAAGATGAGACTGTTTTCTGCACTATGATAACACCTCGGGATGCCTAGTGTCTTTTCCTCTTGGGTGTATTATATTCCTGTGGCTCTGAACTTGGGGTTCCTGGTAAAGCCAATGACTTTAGATTTCTGTACCCCACACAGTATTATGGAAGATATAGGAAAACCAGCTTAGTTTTCCTAAGTGCCTGTGATTAGGACCTCTGAACTCATGTTCTCTTGTAGAGGCAGGGTCAGAGCCACATTAGCTACTGAAAATTCCTGGGGCGGATAATGGGTTTCCTGAGGGAAGGGCCTCTAAGCAACATCAGGCTGTACTTGTTATGACAGTGGTTCTCTGAAGTGTTTGTAGTAGCAGGAAAGCAACTTTGGGGTGATACATGAGTAAGGGTGCTGGCAGGCTGGTTCTGATCTCAGGTGATTCGGGAGTGAAGGATAGAACCAAAATGGCAGCCATGAAGCTGGACAAAGACCCCCTGACCTTAGACCTTTTCCCCACAGACCATCAAGTGCCTGCTGATCCACCCTAACCCAGAGTCTGCACTCAACGAGGAGGCAGGCCGTCTGCTTTTGGAGAACTATGAAGAGTATGCTGCCCGGGCCCGTCTGCTCACAGAGATCCATGGGGGTGCAGGTGGTACCAGCAGTGGGAGGGCTGAGGCGTCCCGGGACCTGGCCAGTGGGGCTACAGCCTCCTCCACTGACCCTATGGCCCCAGGGGTCCTGGGTGGAGCTGAGGGTCCCATGGCCAAGAAACATGCAGGTGAGCGAGATAAGAAGCTGGCGGCCAAGAAAAAGTTGGACAAGAAGCGGGCACTGAGGCGACTGTAGTGGGCTCTTCTTCCCCCTCCCTTCTGTTCTATCCCCTCCCACTCTGTCTCTAAGTTATTTAAATTATGGCTGGGGTGGGGGAGGGAGTGGGGGGGCACCAGAACCTGGATTTGGTTTTCTAAATAAAAGTTGGAAAAGCTTTCTATGCCTGAAGGTGTCTGGAACCTCTGCCATATAGTTCAGAGCAGCTGGCATTCTTGTTCTGCCCCCAGTCCTTGAAAGGGCACCAAGGCAGACATGGCTGCCCTAGTCTGTCTAGCTCCAGTTCCCTACAGAGTGGGATTTAGACTCTAAACTGGAGGGAACCTAAGGTGACTAGTCCTGTCCTCACCCTCTGGATGGTTTTGAAGTAGCAGTGCCTCAGGCTGGGTGACCGTCCAAAGTGGACAGCTTACCCAGTCCTGGATGGAGCAAGGCTACGTCTCCTGTCATCTCATCCCAGCTCTGGCCTGAGTGAGCTTTCCATTTGTGTGTATTACTCTGCACCACGTATATTTCTGCTTGGCTGTCAAAAACAAAATATACCTTCCACAAGACAGTTCAGGTTTGCCCTACCTAGGGTTCCACAGGCCTGAATGAAATACCTGCTTGGCCATGTTCCTTCTCAGGATGTTAGCCTATTGCAATGCTGTTGGGTTTTTGTTTTGATCTCACTGTGTAGCTCTGGTTTGCCGGGAACTTGGCTGTGTAAGTCAGGTTGGGTCGGCCTTGAGCTCACAGAGACCCACCTGGCTCTGCCTCTGGAATGCTGGGGCTAAAGGCGTGTGCCACTATGGCTATTTAATTGCAATTTTGTGGTGGCACTCTTAGGAGCTACCCCACCACACCACATAGCATGTCAGGAGGCTCTTGTCTCTGGTTAGGTCAAAATTCCAGATATTGAGGCTGAGAAGATGGCTCAGAAGTTAAGAGCTATTCTCCAGAGGACCAGGTTTGATTTCCAGCACCCATATGACAGTTTACAACTGTAACTTCAGTTATGGGGACTCCACCCATCTCTTCTGATCTCTACCAGCACCAAGCACATACATGGTGCACAGGATGTAACAGTTATAACAGACAAACATAAACATAAAATCTTAAAGAAAAAAAAAACTCTACATAACTTAAATAACTTCAAATCCAGGAGCACTAACGGTGTGGTTTCTGTCCTGAGTTCTGTTGTGACCTAAGTGGATGACATTCAGGGTCTGGTAATAACATCGGGTATTTGGACCAGTTTCATCATTAAAGGGAGGGAAAAGGCTGAAGAGATAGCTCAGATGTATTTCAGGGGAGTTGAGTTCCTAGCACACAACTACCTAAAACTCCAGCTCCAAAGGATTTGTCAGCAAGTAAGAGCTTCAGAAAATAAAAGGAGTGTGTGTGTGTGTGTGTGTGTGTGTGTGTGTGTGTGAGAGAGAGATAGATGAGAGAGATAGATGATCCTGGGCAGGCTGAAGCCTGAAGGCCTGTACTGAAAGGAGAGAGCAACTTCTTTCCACAGGCTATGCTCCAGCCACAAGCACGGCATAGTATATACACACATGGTATTTAAAATTGTTTTAGGGGAAGCAATTCTTAACTTGTGGAGGGGGTAGTATAAAATACCCAGGTAGAAACCGAGTGCTGTATTCCTAGCTTTCAGGACGCTTAGGCAAAAGAATTTTGCTGAGTGTGAGGCCAGCCTGGGTTCCATAGTAAGACACTCAACAGAATGGAAAATCTGACCCTTACGTGGGAAACTTGCTTTTCCCTCTATTTGACTGTCTTGTCTGCATTCTATGTAAGGGAAACAGTGAAAACCAAGAACCTCAACGTGAGAAAGGACCTTGAAGTTCCTACTGAGATCCTACCCCAGTAATGGCCCTGGGGAGAGTGCCATCATAATTAAGTCTAAACTCTCTTCTAACATTGATAACCAAGCAACTCAAATTTTTTATTTTCAGACCAAATGAGTATAACTGATCCAAGAAATCTCAAGCCCCATATTTAGTATAGTATCTAAAGCAGGCCTTCTGAAAGAATTCTGATAATTTAATGAAAAAAACTGTTGCTGTGATGGATAAAAATGTCCCTCTCCCTCAGTGGTGGCACATGCCAGCAGATTCGGGCCATCCTGGTCTACAAAGTGAGCTCCAGGGCTACACAGAGAAACTGTCTTGAAAAACCAAAAAGAAAAAATATGTATATGCAGGCAAGAAATCCACAGGCTGTCCAGGCTGGCAACAAGCTGTCTTTACACTCTGTGCCACCTTGCCAGTCCCAGTAGGGGATTTTGAAGTGAGGGATTGAATCCAGGTTTTCCCTGTGCCCCTTTGCTGTGCGACTGTACCTGAGTACTGTACTAGCTCCTGCCTCATTAAGACAATCTCATTAAGTCACTCAAACTGGCCCAGAACTCACTGTAGCCCAGGCTGTCCTCAAAATCAGCCTCCCTGGTAGTTGGGAGCACAAGCCTGTGCTATCACAGGGACCGCACAGCCCTGTCCTTGACAATGGACACAAAGACAGTTTAGAGTACTTGCCTAGCATATATGTGGCCTCGTAAACTGGGCAGTGCCACACTCCTGATTCCAGCACTGAGAAGATAAAGGCAGGACTATTAAAACTTCAAGGTCATCCTTGGCTACATAGTTTCAGCTCCAGGACCCACAAGGTGGAAGGAGGGAACCGGAGGGAACCAATTCCCGCAGGTTCTCTGATCTCCACATACATACAAACAATAAATAATAAAAAATTTAAGGGCCAAGCATGGTGGTACACACCTTTAATCCCAGCCTCAGCTAGCAGAGACAGGTCTCTGAGTTCCAGGATGTATGCGAGACCTTATTTCAAAAAGTCTCTGCTGTCCCCAGAGGAGGCCTCTGAGCTCCTTAGGCTATGCGATCTTCATCTACAGCTACCACTTGACTTTTTTTTTTTTTTTTTTTGGAGACAGGGTTTCTCTGTTGAAACCCTGACTGTCCTGGAACTCACTGTAGACCAGGCTGTCCTCGAACTCGCAGAGATCCACCTGCCTCTGCCTCCCAAGTGCTGGGATTAAAGGCATGCATTGGTTTGCGAACGTTGTGCCTGCAGCATGTTTATATAACACATGTATGCATGATGGTCGAAGAGGTCAGATGCCCTAGAAACGGAGTAACAGACTCCATGCACATAAAATACTTTTTCCCCCTTTTTTTAATTAAAAAGGCTTGCCTGTCAGTGGTGGCACAGGCCCTTCGGCGGATCTCAGAGTCCAAGGCCAGCCTAATCTACTGAGAGCTTTCCAGAACAGTCAGGGTTACACAGAGAAACTCTTGTCTTGAAAAACAAAAAAAAACAAAACCAAAAAAGGCACAATGGATGTGATGGTGCATGCCTTTCATCCCAACACTGAGTCCAAGGACAGCCTTATCTACATAAAAAGACTTGTTCCAGGGACAGGCTTGTGATCCCAGGATCCCATAGGCTAGGACAGGAAGATCTTAACTAAGTTCAACTAAGCTCTCCTGAGCTACAGAGCAAGTTGAAAATCAGTCTGGGTAATTTAGCAAAATGCCGTCTCAAAAAGTAAAAACCAGGAGAAGAGCCGGACATGTTGACAGACACTTCAGTTCCAGTGCCCGGGAAGCATAAGCAGGCACATCTTTGAGACCAACCTGGTCTACATACCCAGTTCCAGGCCAGCCAGGTCTACATGGTGAGACTTTTTTTTTTTTTTAAAGGCATTGACCTGTAGTTCAGTTGCTTGCATAGCGTACTCAAGGCCCTGGTTCAAACCCCAGTCAGCACTGCAGGATAAATGTTTAGAAAGTATACATGGACAGAGAACGGAGTAAGAAGAGTGGTGGAGTGCTTGCCTGGTATTCAGACCCAGGGTCCATCCCCGGTGCTGCACAAGCCTGGGTGAGCCCTACAGAACTGCGATCGCAGCGCTCAGGAGGCAGAGCCGTAGGGTCAGGAGCTCAAGGTAGATACAAACCGCACACACCTAGGGCCAGCACGTTGGCTCGGCTGGTACAGGCACTTGTCGCCAGGCCTGACTACAGGACCCATGTAATGGAGGAAACTGACTCCTGTGGATTGCCCTCTGGCTCCACATATGTGTCACGGCGCACATACACACATAAATGCCTTTTTTTTTAAGGCAGGGTTTTCACCTGGGACTAAAGGAGTGCACCAAAACCACCCAGCATATGCAATAACTTTTCAAAGCATACATATCTAAGGCATAAAAGTCACAAACGGGCCTGGAGAGACAGGTTCTTCCGGATCCAGGTTCAATTCCCAGCACAGAGCAGCTTACAACGAGTTCCAGTTCCAGGGTATCCAACGCCCTTTCACCTCTGTGGCACCAGCTATGCGCACAGTGCACAGGCATACATGCAGACACGCATAACACAGAGAGGAAGATTATAATAATAATAAAGAACACAAGGAAACTGGTCCCACGTAAGTCATGGTGCTGTTTTTAGGTAGAACCCACTGCTGACTGCTGGGTGGTTTAGATTTCTTCCCTCTGTTGGTTTGCTTGTTGGTTTCTAAGACAAGATAGTGACATGTAGGCCTATTAGCCTGGAACTCACAACAGTCATCCTGTTTCTGCTTCTTTAGTGCTGGAGCCCCTGTGTTCAGCTCAGTCCTTGATTCCTTTAATTACATGGGTGTTTGTTTTATGACACTTTTTTCTGTTTTCTTGTTTGTTTGTTTTGAGACAGGAGCTCACTTGGTAGTCCAGGCTGGCTTCAAACTATGACGGTTATTTTGCCTCAGCCTCCAAGAACTGGGATTATAGCCATGAACCACTACACCCAACTTGATTTTTCTCTTCAAAGGAATAAACGTCAGTGTGATGACACACACACCTGTGTGGGGTCTGACTGACAGTGGTCCCCATAGGCCCATAGGGAGTGGTACTGCTGGGAGGTGTGGAGGAAGTATGTTACTGCTGGGTGGGCTTTGAGGTTTCAGAAACTTGGCAGTTTTGGCCACATGGTTCCAGCTTTAGTCAAGGATAGAAGAAAGGGGTTGTGGAATCTCCCTCCGTGACTAAGGAAAGTCAAAATTAATTTTTAGTTATGTTTGAAATGGTTTTATGCACTGTGGGGTGAGGGGCTGCCTAAGGCATTCAGTATTGTTTGCAGGCGCTGGATTTCCGTGGAGGATGTTTAATTGCTACTGATCTGCACGTGCTATCCGAGGAGTTCTGAATTAATAAAAACACTGCGCTCAGAGCACGGGGTTCCACTGTCAATTGAGTTTGGCCCTGGCCAGGACAGTGGTTCCTTCTGTTGAGGTCTGGCAGAGTTTATATCTATGAAATATGCCTCCATATCTCCCCTTGGTGAGCCCACACAGCAGTGTACAACTACAAATGGCGCATTAATGTGGGGCACAATATCACACCAGCTAATCCAGCGGGGAGACATGGAAGAAGAGAAACTCCAGACCTCGCAGAGTCCGGTAAAGTACACTCAGAGAAGCTCCCTGAGGATAGAGATTAAGGTATTAATTGAAGGCTCCTGAAGGAAGAGGAGAGAAAGGAAATAAACCTCTATGAAGAGTAAAGACTGTGAAATTAATAAATAAATGAGAAAGAAAGCTCTGGGGTCAGAGCCACAGAATGGAGGCCCTTAGAGAATTCAGTTAAGAACAGGAAAAAGCAAGGTTCTGAGTGCTTTTCCTGATCATGGAGCTGATACTCCCTCATGCTGCTGATGGTAGCCTGCTGCTTCACAAACTGACTGGTAACTGTGTTGTATGTGTGTGCAGCTCAAGATGTGTTTGAGATCTACGGAAGGGGTTGTATGTTTCCCCTTAGTGGTGGTGAGAAAGAATGCCAAACCACCAGAATGTTTGAACTGGAGATTCTTCCTGCAGGCCCATGGCCCCCTGCTGTTGTGGAGGTCACGGCTGATTCAAAAAGCCACTTACATAAATTGAAGTTGCTTCTTTTTTTTTCCCTGCAAACCTGATTACAAGCAGTCCAGGCACTGGTGATGGTGAAGAGTACTCCACCCATGAGGGAACCCTTCCTGCACACAAGGACTATTTATTTTTCCAGCAAACCAAACTCTATCTTAAAATCTGGAAACTGTTTCCTCAGGGTCAGCACACAGAAGCTGTCTTCCAAAACTGCCAAGTTTGTATCTCATGCTGGCAGCCAAACTTGGCACTTTAAGAGTCACCCAGCTGGTGCTGGTTTTGAAGGTCATGGAGAGCAACTGAGGCTTGGCACTGTAAGAGGACAGGAACGGCCATTAGTGAAGGTGCAACCAAAGTAGCAATTGAAGGCCCAGATTGAAGGGGTCATTAAGAGAAGTTGAGGGTTGGCACCATAAAAAAAGCCCAGGATAGGCTATTGGTGAAGTGCAGCCCAGTTGCAGCAATGGACCCCAGCAGTTTTTAAGATGTTAGTACCATGGGACGACCACCACCAACAGCAGCAGCTGTGGAGGGGAGCCAGCCAGAGCCTGAAGGACAAGCTGTGTGTGCTGCGGAGGGCAGAGCCAGAGAAGTCACCCAAGCTCTTTGGAGGAGCCCAGAAGACTGTGAGTGACTTCCAAACAATGGGACAATGATAATTTTTTCTGCTGTCCAAGGACATTGTGAAAAGCTTGATAGATGTTTGGTATCATTTAGTCATGTGCATTAGAAACTCTCGTGATCGTTCCTCTTGTAAATAGTTTGCTGGTGTAGTGTTAAATTGTGTTGTAGAGGTAAAAAGCAAATTTTTGATTGGCTTATACAAAAAGGAAATGTTGGGGAAGTTTATTTTTAGTTATGTTTGAAATGGCTTATGCTTTGTGGGGTGAGGGGCTGCCTAGGGCGTTCTGTACTGTTTTCAGGTGTTGGATTTCTGTGGGGATTCTTTGATTGCTAGTGATCTGCACATGCTATCAGTAAAATGCCTGAGGAGTTTGGAATGAATAGAAACACCTGAGCTGAGATGCTCAGGGTTCCACTGTTGATGGTGCTTACCATGATGGTGGTTCCCTCTCCTGAGGTCTGGCAGGGTTTGAGTCTATGAAAATGCCTGTCTTCCTTGGTGAGCTCCCCTGTAGAACTACTACACTTGCCAGCCCAAGCTTAAGTTTTAAAGATTACTTTAGTTCTGCATTGGCATAATTCATTCTCATCCATCTTCCTGGGACCCAGGTTCCTTAATCAGAGACTACCAGTGTCAATATGACCAGAAATATTGTGTACTTCGTGGAGACAGTACCAGTGGTTCTCAACCTGTGGGTAGTGACCCCTGTGAGGATTGAGCAAACCTTTCACCAGGGCTTGCCTAATATCATTTGCATATCAGACATTTACATCACAATTCAGAACAGCAAAATTACATTTATAAGTAGCAACAAAAATAATTTCATGGTTAGGGGTCACCACAACATGAGAAACTGTATTAAATAGAATTCCTGTCTGTATGAATGCAGCAAACTTAAATATATAGGGTTGGTGAGATGGCTCAATGGGTAAAGGCTGTACTTTGATTTTTATCACAAACTGACTTCTCTGAGGTAAACAGAGCGTGGGTATTGAGATTTGTCTGTGTGTAGCTCTCTGTGAGATAGGGTCCCACTATGTAGCCTAGGCTGGCTTCAAACTATTCTTTCTCCACCTCCTGAGTCCTGAGATTACAGGCATGTGCCACCATGTCTAGCTAGTATATTTTTAATGTTGTTTTTCAAGACAGGATTCTCTATTGTAACTGACTATCCTGGAACTTGCTCTGTAGACCAGGCTGGCCTCGAACTCAGAGATCCGCCTGCTTCTGCCTCCTGAGAGCTGGGATTAAAGGCCTGTGCCACCACTACCTGGCTACATTTAATCTTTCGGACAGTTTTGAGTGCATAGAAAGATTGTGTTAGTTGCTAAGTATGGTGGCTCATTCCTGAGCCCAAACTAGTCTTGAGGCTCAATTTAAAAAAAACAAAACAAAAAACCTTGGTGATGGTGGTGGCAGTGGTGTACACCTTTAATCCCAGCACTCAGCAGAGGCAGGTGGATCTGTGAGTTCAAGGCCAACCTGGTCTACAGAGTGAGTTCCAGGACAGCCAGAGCTACACAGAGAGGGCCTGTCTTGAAAATCTAAAGTGACATATTGAGTCTATAAACAGCATTCCTCTAGTTGGATTTCTGTATTTAACATGCCCAGCGTAGTTAAAGGGCCATGGGTAAGGTATATTGTATATAGTTAGCTCAGCTGACCTGGGCAACTCAGATGCTGCTCATGCCAAAGAGACTTGCCTTTAGCTCTGGTCCTTGACCTACTGGTGATAACTGAGGGCTTGGAATATCCTGCTGGCAAATGTATCTTGTCTGCCTGATTAATGAGCATAATCACTCCATCAGTTTGACTTCTGGGATAGGAGACTCCCTTGTGTGGGTACTCTCTGCCTACTGATTGGCTCCCAACTCTAAACTCCCAAGCCTAGGTTAAGCAACCCTGGTGTGTTGATGTGTTAGACACAGATGCTGGGAATTCTGTTGTTTCCTGTGTACTCCATCGGGAGTCTATGGTGTATAGTTTACATCCCGGATGCAGTGCAGAAGTTACAAGGCTGCCCCTCACGTTTCATGTGCATGTATGCATGCACTTGGGTGTGTGCATGCAAACACAGGTACCCGGAGAGCACACAGGCAGTGGGTCTCCCCGAGCTGGAGTACAGGCAGTTGTGAGCAACCCAACATGGATTCTGAGAATGAAACTCTCCTGTGCAAGAGCAAGTTCTGTGGTCTTCACCAAACTATACCTCCAAGAGCTCATGAGCATCCTCACTCAAGTGAGGCAGATGAACGCATTAGTAAACTGCAGATCGACAAGGAGGTGCAGGAGGGCCTCCTCGCTAGTTCTAGCTGCACAAAACACACGACTTACGGGCATACAAGGAAACACTGGCAGGTGTGCCCTGTGGCTAGTGACTGGATTGTGTGATGGTGCACAACTGTATTCCCAACTCTGAGGCAGACAGCCTGGTATACTGCACAGCGATCTAGGCCGGTGAGAAAACGGAGCTGCATTAAGACTCGAGGTTCATATCCCCAGCACGCACATTAAAAAGCCAGTCACTGCTGGGTGTGGTGGCCTTTAATCCCAGGAGACTGACTGGAGGAGCTCTGAGTTCAAGTTCCAGGACAGCCAGGGCTACATAGAACCTATGCCATGAAATAAATAAAAATGTAAGTCCTCCAGAGGTGGCATACACCTTCAGTCCCAGCACGACCACTACTTCCAGGAATAGCCACGGCTACACAGAAAAACTGTGTCTCAGAAAACAAAAAATTAAAATTTCAAAGCTAATAATTGGGCAAGCTTTTTCTACAAGCCTAGCAACCCCAGAATCCACCCGAAGTTTCAAAGATAAACAACTAAATTGAGCCAGGTGGTGGTGGTGCATACCATTAGTGCCAATTATCAGGAGGCAGAAGCAGGTGGTTCTGTGAGTTCGGGGTCAGCCTGGTCTACAGTTCCAGGACAGCCAGGGCTACAACAGAGAAGCCAGCTCAAAAAACCTAAAGCAACTAAATTGTCTTCTGACTGCTACATGTGCTTTGGCATGTGTACTTTCAGACATTCAGAAGTAAAGCCTGCGCTTCCATGTAACTGAACTGTAACCCTAGCACCAAGGAAGGCAGACAGGAAGTTGGGGACTACCTTCCAGTGTAACTCAGGTTAAAGGGAACACAAGACACCAGACATTGCCCTGACTTCTATGCATGCACATCAATGCATTTAAAAAGGGGAAATTTTGTGTTGTTTATACCCCAGGAAAAGATGGCTGAAGAACAGCCATTATTTTTGCTGTGGATAAATTACCTACGTGTTTTGGTACTGGGATAGACACCTGAGTTCAGGGAGGGTGAAGCAGGGCCTGTTAGTGTGTGTGACATGGGGGTAGGGAGCCCTTTGAGGGAGCCTGGGGTTGGGGTTAGACTTCAACAGGATCCCACAGGATCGGTGTTGAAAATAGTTCAAGTGGGACTGGGAAGAGTAACAATCCCGATGAGGCCAAAGTCAGCATTGTGCCAGCCATTCTGTGCTGGGGAAGACTAGAGCAGAGGCTGGGTTAAGTCAAAAGTGCAGCACTGATGGAGCTCATCAGCCCTCAAAGACAAGCCAAAGCCCAGGAGCGCTTTACCTCGACTGCATAGCAAGGACATAATGCATGTCAGCAACAATGGATGTGGTTTTTCCGTGAGCCTCATGTAGAGCGAGTGTTGGCTTCATAGGAGATGGATGAGAAATGGCTACTTGAGTACCTCAGCGCACCTCACACTCATCCAGACAATGCTTTATTTTTGAGAAAGGTTTATAGCCCTGGATGTCCGGACAGTTGCTATGTAGACCTTACACATAAGCAAGCCTTAAATATTCACCTGCCTCTGCTCCACTCCATCCCCAGTACTGGGTTTAAAGGCTGGTACTTTAAAAAAAAAACATTTCTTTATATAGGATGGCCTTAATCTCAAGATTCTCCTGTCTCAGCTTGCCAGAATGCTGAGATCACAAGTATAAATGACATGTATTTGGTAAAAACTGTATTTTGTTGACCTTTTCTGAGCAACATACTAAAACTTAATATTGCAGAAGAGCTTAACCAGCCAAATGCCACAGGACTGTTACTGCTTCACAGGTCGTAGATAGGACATACTTCCTATTTAACTGAGTGCTCACTGAATAAAGGATCACTTTTTATTAAACCACTTCATTATACCAAGGAGGCAGGTCAACTAATGAGCGGGGCACCTGGATCATCAGAGGATTGAGACCTGGCTTAAATAGCCCCAAGGTCAGCACAGGGGCTCAGGGTATTCGACACTGTCAGCTGAGCAGAAGCCTACAATCATTTATCCTCAGCCTCATTTCTCAGGGAATGCATGCCGTCACAACCCTTACCCCAGCCTCTCCCTGCTTCACTCCTGTCGGTACCCAGGTGGCCCTGTGAACAGCTTCTCAACCTGCATCCTTCCAGGCTGAAGACACCCTTAAGGACTTAAGGTTTAGATCCCCTAAGTTTTAGATGCTCACCAACATGTAGACATGAAGTCAGCAAGCTAGTGACCACCCAATGCTCCATTCCCCATAGTCTAGCCTTGGCTATGGCATCCCTACAGATGAACAAGTCCAGACATTGAGAGTTCTGATGTCACAGGTCAATGAACCACAAAAGAGGAGGCCAGTGGAGAGGATGAGAAAGTCAGCGGACTCTTTTATTGCTTCTGGGGTAGGGGGCTCAGGAGCTCTTGGTGGGGCGGGTCCGTTTCCTCTTCACCACCACAGGCTTCTGGCTTCGCAGGATAGCACTGGCCCTGCGGATGGCCGCCTGCAGACAGGGCAGGGAACTCAGCTCACCGATCAGAGAAACACTGGCACTCACTGCTGCCTGCTTCCTCCCTCTACAGGGTATCAGGACCCTTCAGTCACTAGGGTGCTGCAGAGCTAATACTCACCATCCGGAGATCCGGGCGGTACTTGTTCTTGCGGATCATGTGCCTGATGCTGCTGAGGGTGGCCCGGGCGTTCTTGTTGATGGTGGTCCTCACGTAAGAAGTGGCTGGTTTCCGCTGACCTGGTAAGGGGAGCCTAGGACTCAGTCTACCTGTGTGGGCCCTTGAGAGCATCTTCACCAACCTCACCCAAGAACCTGCTTATCCCTACCACGTTAGCTTTCCACGTCACTATTCAAAACACTAGGTGATTACCACAGATCAGGCCTCACCCAAGGCCCGTGGAAAAGCCATCGCTCTCTGCAAAGACCCCAGGTACAGCCGGGATATAATAGCATATGCCTTCAATTCCAACATTCGGGAGGCAGGGGCGGGGGATCTCGGGAGTCCGAGGCCACCTGTCTGCCTAGAGTTCCAGGACAGCAAGATCTATGTAGAGAGTCATTCTTTAAAGGCATTGCCACACGAGTCTACAAAGACTGCCCTCGGTGAAGCGTTTTTAGTTTCTCCACTTGTGACTTTACACAGCTGAAGCCAGGAGGGCGGGAGCGTCCCTGGCCAACACCCGACATCAGGGCTTCTCTGAGCCCGAGGAAAGGGACCTCTCGTCAGCAAAGGCTCACCGGATCTGCGTTTCATGACCACCACGACCCCTTTGCCGTCGGCCGCGGGCTCCACTCCCACAGTCTTGCGGTGAATCAGCCCGTTGTAGCGGAAGGAGTTGCGGGCCTTCAGATTATTGGGCTCCTGGGGAGGGGGCGCAGGAGAGAGTGAATGGAGGCCCAGAGACCTGCGACGACGGTCCCAGAACTAGGGGTCCCAGGACGCTCCGCCCGCGCGGGCCCGACTTACGGTGCTGTACGTCTGCTTGTTCCTCTTGATGAGGAAACTGGAGCAGTTCCGGACGACCATCCATTGCAGATGCGCGGACATGGCGGCTGCGGAGAAACCAGGCACGTGAGAGACGTCTAACAGAGAAGCCAGCTACGGCGAGGCGCCTAGGGGCAGGAAGCGCTCCGCGGGGCGGGGAGAGCAACGAGCGACCACGGCGGCCGCGACCCAAGGAGTGGGGGCAGGGGAAGTGAGGCCCACTTCCGGCGGAGGAGACGCGGGCCGCGAACGGCGCTTGGGCACGAGGAGGAAAAGGAGGCTGGAAACCGAGGCGGCCGGCGCGAGACGGCCACGCGGGACAAGCGGAGGGCTCGCGCTCACCTCTCGTCCCTAGGGCGGCCGGAGACGGAAAGAGGAAGGCGAGGGGCGGGGCGACGCCTTTAAAGTGGCAACGCATTTCCGCTTCCTCCCTAGGCGCTCCTGGAGTCCGCCGCCCAGCTTCCTCCGGTCTTTGGGTTCCGCCGCCGAGTCGTTCTCCGAGTCTCTTCCCGCGCCGCTCGGGAACCTTCGGCAATCTTCGGCTGGAGATCCGGAGTCGCGTTCTCGCGGTGGAACGTGGCCGCGCCGTGGGCGGTTGGGAATTTTTCCGAACTCGGTGGTTCCAAAACTTGTTAAAAAATGGTCTTGCGCTGCTGTCCAGCTGATTTCGAGCTCGGTCCCTTCCTCGCGCATGCAGACATTGAGGATTCCAGGAGTGCGTCATTGCGCCAGGCTTAATACTTGATTTTAAGATTTGTTTATTTTTAAATAAGTCTATTTATTCTTAGTTAATGTGTGTGAGTTTTTTGTGGGGATACATGGGTATATGTGTGCTGTGTGCTTGCCTGGTGCCTGCAGAGGCCAGAGGGGGTCACTGCACTGGAGTCTACGTTGCGAACCCTCATGTGGGTCCTCTGGAAGAGCAAACAACAGTACTCTTAACCTCTGAGTCATCTCTTCAGCCCCAGATTTGTTTATTTTTAATTATGATACATGAGGGTGTTGTATGCACATGTGAAGTCCAAGTACCCTCAGTCCAGAAGAAACCCACCCAGCCGCCGTGGGATGCCACGTGGGTGCTGGGAACCAAACTGGCAAGAACAGCAAGTGCCTGTCCGCAAGACTTGTTCTTTAAATGGATGCATGAAGTATCTTAAGCGTTGCTATAGCTTGGAGTCTTTGGATGGTTCCTCTGTTTTTCGGATCACTCGACTATCTCCCAGTGGACCAGTGGACAAATTTTCAGACCTCTCTAGGAACGCACTGGTAGGGCTACCCCCTTTATTCTCTCGTGCCTGAGTTCAGTCTATACAGAAATACTCCAGGTCCTCAGCGTGTCTGACTATTCTCGCAGCCCACTGGGAACTTGCTCCACAGGCTTGCTTAATGTGTTATTAGCATTTATTAATTATGCATATAAAGTTGTTGGGTAGTGTTGTTGCTTGCCATTAATCCTAGCAGGCGGATCTCTGAGTTCAAGGCCAACCTGGTCTATAGTTCCTGATCTACAGTTCCAGGGCTACACAGAGAAACCCTGTCTCAAAAAAAAATAAATAAATAAAAATAAAATTATGCATGACGTGTTCATATAACAGACTATGTATATAATGTATTTTGGTCACATTCACACACACCCCAACACTCTTGTGTCTTCCGCCACAGTTAATCTGTGTGTGTGTGTGTGTGTGTGTGTGTGTGTGTGCTCACGTGGGTTTCCTTTGTGTTGTTTACAGACTCATGGATGGGAGTTTGTTTACAGGGACAAGTACACTTTACCAGTGGCTACATCAAGGAAGAAAATATCACTTCCTTCTCTATCATCCCGAGTCTTCTTCAACTCTGAAACTAGATAGAACTGCCTGGAAGTTTCTTACCCCAGGGAAGCATGAATTTGTCTAAGGGCAGGTGTGTGGGAGATCCCTGCAATAGCTGTTGGTTCTCTTTAGGGGTTCCACATGGGTTGGCTCAGCCGGTGCCGCGCTGGAGGTGGGAACCTCCAGAGAGCCCTGGCCACACCCACTAAGAGATCCTCAAGGATCAGCTTCCATAGCGGCAGGGAAGGATTTTTTTCCTAGAAGCACCTATCGACAAAAAAAAACCTCAAAAACCCACTGTTACTATGGCACCTCCTCTGGGACACCTTTCCTGGGAATTTTAGGAACTGTGGCTAGGAACGCCTTGAGGGCACTGCTAAACAAGGCTCTGGCCTTAGAATAGTGTGGGTCAACTGGTGTGGGCAGCACCTGAGAGAGAGGTCCATTTTCCCACCCTCGGGTTCACAAGGCCCTGTGCACACAGGAGATCCCAAAAGAGATTCCATTAAGAGATCTTCCCGGGCTCTGGCTGCTGCTGAGCCTGAGCCCTAGGGAACGCTTTTGTGCTGTGCGGGGCTTGGAACCAAGGGTTTCGGGTGTGTTAGACAAGCGCTCTATTAGGGAGCCACGTCTGGGGCCTGCCTGGCTGTTGTTGTTTCTGATCCCCACCAGGGGGGATCCCCAGATCGATCCCCACCAGGGCGGATCCCCAGATCGATCTCCACCGGGGTGGGGGTCCCTAGGTCGATCCCCACCAGGGGAGATCCCCAGGCCCCCCACGGGCCGGTGGCACAGGAGGTCTCCGGAGGCGGCCACCGAGCAGAAACGACTGACTCCACTATGTCACCGTCGTGGCCCTAGTCCCGGGCGCTCCCCAACAGACCGGGCCGTGCGCGCCGCTCCCTCCGGGCCCTCGCAGCCACGCACCGCTTCGCCCAGCCCACCAGGTGCAGGCCGTGAGCTCCGAGGCCGGCTCAGGTGACCGTGCAGGCTCCGGGCACACCTGGCGCAGGGCCCTGACCCCGCCCCGGGCAGCCGCACCCCGGGACGCTCTCGGGGAGCAGGCGGCGGCGGGCCACCGAGGGCCATGGCGGCGGCGTCCCCGGCGCGCGGCTCGCAGGCGACCCCGGCCGCAGCCCCGACCCCGGCCGCGACCGCACGGGCTCCGTCGACCGGCCTGGGCCGCTGCCGCATGGCGCTGCTGCTCGCCGTAGCCTTGGACGTGGCGGGCATGGCGGCGCTGCTGACCGGCGTGTTCGCGCAGCTGCAGGTGCGCGGCCGGGACTTCGGGGACCTGCTCATCTACTCGGGGGCGCTGCTGGTCTTCCTGAGCCTGCTGGGCTGGATCCTCTGGTACACCGGCAACATCGAGATCTCGCGCCAGGAGCTCGAGCGCGACTATGGCCTGCGGCCCTCGGCCATCGCCCGCCTGGCTCGCAAGCTCTCCCGCCGCTGGTCGGCGCCCGCCACCGCCGGTCCCCGGGCCACGCCGGGGCTCCGCGCCGAGCGCCGAGCCGCCCGTGCGCCCCCGCCGTCGGCCGCCGGCTCCCGCCGCGTGCGGCTGCAGCTCGCCACGCTCGAGGCGGGGCACGGAGCGGCGGGCGCGGGCAGCGACTGAGCCCGAGGTGAGGGCACCCGAGAGTGATCGGTGCCGGGGAGACGCGGGGGCGGGGGGGGGGAGCGAATCGGAGACGGCGGAGGCGCGGGAGGATGGCTGGGACGGGCTTAGGCGCCCCCGCACCCCCTCCTCCCTTCGCTCCACGTGCTCCGGGCCTCGCTCCATCCTCTCTCTGCACGCCGGGGCCGCACCGTGTGCAAGCGGAAGAGCGTCATTTGTCCAGACAGGTAGTCCTAAGGAGACGGCAGAGGCGAGGGACCAGTGGGCACAGAGGGAGGAAGCCACTCTCAATCTCCTTCCCTTTTTCTGTTGTTGTTTGAGACGAGGTCTCACTGTGTAGGGAGCCCTGGCTGTTCTGCAACTTGAGCTGTAGACCAGGCTGGCCTTGAACTCACAGAGCTTCACCTGCCTCTGCCTCTGGAGTGCTGGGATTAAAGGCGTGCGCCCACCACTTCCGGCCCTTTATTTTTGGAGTTGTGTGTGTGTGTGTGTGTGGTGCTGGCAGAGACCAGAAGAGGGAAAGGTATCAGATTCTCTGTAGCTGGAGTTATAGGCAGATTTGAACCCTGATGTGTGTGTTAGGGACTAAACTGCTCTGCTCTGCATGAGCAGAAAGCGCTCTAAACCACACAGCCATCTCTCCAGCCTCCAAATTTTATTTTTTAGTTACACTTACTTATTTGCGTACATGCATCTGTACGCGGACATTTGTGGCGCTGGTGCTCTTGCGGGCATCTGTCCTCCCCTTCCCCCATGTGGGTCCTGGAGATCAAACTCGGGTCATCAGGCTAGAGGGCAAGCCCCTTTACCTACTGAGCCGTCCTGTCTGACCCCTGCATTCCCTTTCTTAAACAGGCTTCTTCAGCTTTCCTGCTTCTGCTCAAAGACCAGCTAGGACTATCTCTTGCTCGCTGATGAAACCCAGGCCACTTGCAGATGTGTGGAACCGCAGCTTTCCAGCCCTTCTTCTTCCATACTTCATCAGTGCTTATCCCCCCCAGACCACAGACAGATATCTGTCATAACCAGGCTACCCCTCAGGACCAGCAGAACCCTTGCTACCTGCAATCCAGCCAGAAAACTTCCTGCATGTTCTTTAGGCGCCAGCTCTTCTTGCCCTCCTCCGAGGGTCCATATTGTCTGAGCCAGCCCTGTTTCGGCTTGGATAGCCAGCCGCATGGCAGTCTCTGTAGGAGCTGGTTCTCACTTCTGACAGGGAGCCCCTGCAGGTAAAGCCTATGTGTTGGATGTCTGTTCCTAATGCTACCCAGCAAAAAGTGTTGCACTCAGGAAAGGCGGATTATGGGTAGGCAAGAGGAAGGATGGATCAATAGGTAGATAGGTGGGTGGGTAAACATGTTACAGATTGATAGGTGGAAGGTGGGTAGATGGATGGATGGATGGGTGCATTTTGTTGATAGGTGAGCTGCCTGATGGATGAGGTGGATTGGTGAGTGATTTATAGACGAGTTGGGTGCATGGGAGGATTTAGAGTTAATGAATGAATGAATAATTATTATTATTAATAATAAACGAAGAATGAATGAATGAGTTGGTGGAAGGCTGTCTAGATGGTTTGATGGCACAGATGACACATAGTTAGGCTTTGGTTTGGTTTTCGAGACAGTCCTGCCTGTGTACCCCAGGTTCTCCCTGAACTGTGGTCCTCTGGCTTCGGCATCAGATCAGTCGTTTAAAGGAAGACGAGATGGGTGAATGGGTGGTGAATGGAGGGTTGGATGGAGAGAGGCCTTGATGGGCAGTTGGGTGGGTAGTCAGGTAGGTCGATACGTGAATGAGCGGACGGGAATGACCGAATCCGTTCCCTAAGCGGGGTTTCTGTAAAAACAATTGAAGCCTAAAACCTTCTGCGTGTGCCTCTGTGTACGTGTGTGTGTGTGTGTGCGCGCATGCATGCACACAAGCACAGGGCACACGGGTGTTAGTGAGGTCAGAGGGTAACTTCCGTGAACGGGTTCTCTCCTTCCGCCCTAGGACTCAGGCTGTCAGGATGGTATAGCAAGTGCTTCTACCCACTGAGCCGCTCCTACCTCTCTCCTGGGCATGCAGAGGGACACTGGTTCTACTCCGTGCTTCGTGATAATCGAGAGTTGGGTCCTGTGTTGGGTTCTGTGGTTCGAATGAGCAAACTGACTGTAAGAGTGAAGGGCGAGGGGCTTGGGGTGTGGCTCGGTGGTAGAAGGCTTACCTAGCATGCATGAAGCCCTGGGTTCAAGTCCCAGCACCACATAAAAGTAGGCATGGTTGGTAACCCCTATAAATCACAGCACTCAGGGGGATCACAGCGAGTTCAAGGCCAGCCTGATGTACATAGTGGGTTCCAGGCCAGCCAGGACTGTTATAGTGAGACTGTGTCAAAACACCAAACCAGGGAGCTGGAGACATAGCCCGGGCTCATAAGAGCACTGGCTGTCTTGCAGAGGATCTGGGTTCTCTTGGCAGCACTCACTAATTGGCTCGCAAGTGTCTGTAACTCCAGTTCCAGGAGATCTGACTCCCTCTTCTGGCCTCCAAAGGTACCGGGCACATGTACACAGACATACAAGCAGCCAAAACATTCATATACGGGAAATTAAAAATAAATCTTGTAGCTGGGCGGTGGTAGTGCAAGCCTTTAATCCCAGCACTCAGGAGGCAGAGGTAGGCAGATCTCTTGAGTTCGAGGCCAGCCTGGTCTACAGAGTGAGTTCCAGGACAGCCAGGGTTACAGCAGAGAAACCCTGTCTTGGAAAAAAAAAAAAATTCTGCACACACACACAATATTTAAAGATTGAACAATTATGTTTATGTGAAGCATGAGCAAGTGTTGGATTATAATATTTGACATATGCCAAAATAACCATCTGTAGTTAAAATGTCTCTTGAAGATCTTTGACATAACTCAGAAGCTTATGTTTGGGCGGGCCTCCAAGAACTTGCATTTTGACACAAGGGCATGTTCTAATAATGCCAACATCCCCTGGGAGCAAAACTCACACGTGAGCAAGTCTTCTCCTCCTCCTCCTCCCTGTGCCTGCCTTCACTTAACATGGGCTCACTGTGTGACAGGCTGGCCTGGAACTCCCCATTCAGACCAGGCTGGACTTTAATTATGGTATTCTCTTGTACGTTTCTTTATTTTGGGTATGTATGCATCTGTGCTTTCCGGGGTGCACATAAACAACAGGGGATGACCAGCGAGAGTGGGTTCTCCCCACCCCCAGGGGAGCAAACTTGGGTTTTCAGGCTCGGTAGCAAGTAAACCTACCTGTTAATCTATCCAGCCCCTTGGTTTGATTTTTTTGAGACAGGATGTCACACTCTGTAGCCCAGGCTGGCTTCAAACTATACATCCCGGGGCTGACCTTGAAGACCTCTTTCCCAGCCTTCTGGGTGTTGGGGTCCCCAGCTGTTTCTCTCTTTATCATTGCCTGTTTTCTCAATTCTGCTCATCTCCCTGTCTTTGTGACTCCCCAGAGCTGTCTCTATACCTCCGTCTCTGTTTTTCCTGTATCAGTGGATCCCGGTGAGTTAAATGCACACACATTTGTGTTACAAGCACACACCCTGGGGGCTCTGCAGCATGTGGAGGGAGGGGGATCCAGGTAAACTACAGTGTCCCGGTGAGGAAGGGGCTGCCTGGCCTTTCATGGATAGGGAACCTCAGAATGAAAGGCCAGAAGAGAGGCGATCCTAACTAGCCACTAATCCCACCTTCCCTTCCCACAGACAACCTCAGGACCTGACTGAGAAATGCAGCTAGCTGCCCTGTACATCACCCCGCCACCAGGATACAACCTCAGGACCTGACTGAGAAATGCAGCTAGCTGCCCTGTACATCACCCCGCCACCAGGATACCCACCTGTCCCTCACTTGGATAAACGTCTCAGTTTTGGAGCACTGCCTGCCTGTCTCGTTAAGGGCCTGAACTGATGAAGGGGAGCGATACAAACTTCCTGCCAGGCCAGGCAGGCCCACCTTTGATCTTTGGGGCCCTAGGGCCGGCCACTGAGGATGTAGAATCCCAACATCTCATTGGTCCTTCACTCGGGGCACCAGGAAGGTGGGAGGAAAGATCCTGACTACACACCCACCTACCCAGCCAAGACTTCCCTAGGGCAGTTTGGATCTTCAAGAAGAGCAGACACAGGGATACATTGAACTTGCAAGATATTTACTGTGGGGGTGGCCCTTATAGAGGGTGGTGTTGATGCAGGATGCCTGCAAGACTAGGAGGAGAGAGCGCTAGTTGGACAGGCTGGATCTGAGTACAGACAACACTTCCAAGAAAAGGCTTGGCCAGTGGGGACTCTGGGAACCTGAGTCCTTGCTGGAAGATGCCCATATTCTTCTGTACCCTCAGGCATTGGTGCTGAGGGGCAAGAAAAGTACGGAACCAGGGGGTTAACTGATCAGTGGTGCTTCCCCGAAGCAGGACAGCTTAGGACATATTCCCATGGCTATGTGTGTTCCTAATACCCCAAATCCCCCTATTTCAAGCTCATTTCACTGTAGCTCCCCACAAGTTCTGGCACCCATAACTACCTCCAGTATCTTCCTGATACTGGCCATCAGGATGAGCAGGCTGCCCCAGGTCCAGCCCAGTGCCGATGTGTGTTTCCTGTGCACGTTCCCTTGCGCAATCCAAATCCACACTGCTTATCTGCAGAACCCACTCGTACCAGACTCCCCCTTATGCTTAGTTCATAGTCCCCCGATCTTAACAACCCAGTGCCCCTACTCGGTCCTTACTCCCCCCCCCCCCCCCCCCCCCCCGTGGCCCTGAGCTTCCTCGAATCTACACATGCACATTATGGAAAGTTCCCATAAAGCCCATTCCCCACGGACCTCACAAAAGACACATATTTATATGCCATGTCTGTATTGAGGGGTCCTACAGGGTTTCCCTAGTCATCGTCTCCCCCCTCTGTATCCTCCCCGCCTTCTGCGCCTGGTTCGGTGCGGCCTGACTTGTCTTTGGCCTTGGCAACCAAGATTGACTTCTTGCTGGTTGATTGTTGGTCCTTAGACAGTAGGGAGATTGTCCGACTCAGGTCGCATTTCCCCTGTAGAAAGTATGGTAGGTGCAGCATGTCTCGGCGCTTGGCCCACCTGGTGAGGAGAGCCTACGTTCAGCCGGGAGCACCTGCACCTTCTGTGGAGAACCACGCCTGCCAGTATCCCCCGCCGAACTCACCAGAAGAGGCAGATGCTGGCAATCAGGAAGAGCAGGCTGCCACAGGTCCAGCCCAGTGCCCACATGTGTTTCCTGCGCATGTTTTCTGGAAAAGGGGGAGGAGGAAGGTCTGGGGATCCGGCAGTTGGGCCCCTCACCCTCTGAAACATCCATCTACTGGCCCGGCTACTCACCATCGGGCCGTTGATGGTAGCACACACCATCCCGGTAGCAGCACCGCAGGCGCAGACAGAGGTTAGGGTTCTCAATTGCTGCCTGACCCCCACAGCTCTCTCGGTCCCACACATCTCCCTCACAACCTGAGAGCCACCACAGTAGACACTAAGTAACAGAACTGACCCTGCAGGCTACAGATGTAAGGGTGCCAAGGCCAGGCTATGGGGTGCTGTATCTTTGGTAGTATTCTATATATAGAACCCAAGAGTCTAGACCCAGGGCTCCAGACCCAGTCTCCTCCCTCAGACCCAGAGGTTCAGGCTCCATTCTTCCTCCCTCAGACCTGGGCCTCAGACCCCAGCCCTCCTCCCCCAGAGGGTCCATACCACAGCCCTCCTCCCTCAAACCCAGGAGTCAAGGCCCCAGCTCTCCTTATTCAGACCTCAGACCCAGGGTTCTAGGCCCCACCCCTCCTTCAGACCCAGAGATCAAGGCTCCAGCCCTTCTCCTTTAAAATCAACATTTTCAGGCCCTTCATCTCCTCCCTCAGATACAGGGGTTGAGTCCCCTGACCTTTTGCTTCAGATCTGAGGGGTCTAGGGCCTTAGCCCTTCCTCCAGACCAGGGGTCAGGCCCTAACTCTCCTCCCTCAGACCCAAGGGTTCAGACTTCAGCCCTCCTGGAGACCCCGAGGTTGACACCTCTTTTCTCAGACCCAAGGGCCCACACCCCACCTCTTCTCCCTCTGACCCTGTAGTCTTAATTTGGGATCCCCTCCCTGGAGCCCCAGAATTTTGGCTCCTGCTTACTCCATGGGTAGAAAAATCCCTGGATTCCATTCGCATCTGTGGGAGAAAAGGGATGATGTTGGGAGACTGTGTGGCAGCCAAGATGGCCCTGTCCACAGCTCCTTGAAGTCCTTGTCAGTACCCTCACCTACTGAGCCCTGTATCAACAGGAAAAGGCTCAAAGCTGAGATCCCAGGCCCCATCATGTTACCTCCCCAGACCTCTGGGGCCTCTATGGGAGAGAAACCTTGAAGGACATCACCTAGTAACAGCTGGGCCCCGCCCCAAAGCCTCAGCCCCAGAATTCTTAGTTCTGTTGCCAGGGAATCCCCTCAGCAAAAGGTTCACAAGGAGGGGTACCCTGACCCCATCATTTCTGTCTAGGAAGTAGCTCCTTTAGCATCTGTGGAGAAGAGGTGGGTGGGCATGAGAGATTTCAGATTTAGAGCCTTCTCCGCAAGGGAGGAGGGGAAGAGAAACCAGGACAAAGCCTGGGGATGGAGACGTCTCTCCTTATCCATCTGGGACCTGACAGGGTATGGATCTGGGACTGGGGAGGTCTACGAGCTGAAGAATCCCTTTCTTTTCCTAACCCAGTGTCCAAAAGAAGAAGCCTCAAGTGGCCTAAATTCAGAAATCCTCATTGCAAGGGTGTCTTTCCCTTTAGCAACCAGGTAAAAGGGCCCCAGGACTTTGGGGTCTCATTTAGCCCCATTGTTAGAGAAGGTTTCCCCAGCAACCGGATCAGGAGGAGAAAGAGACAGTGGGAGCTGTGGGGTGGGCCTGGGAGTCTCCAGCTCCATCAGGCTTCTGTTTAGGGAACACACACTTGGGGACAGGACTGACGGTTCCTGGCCCTGCTGAGATGAAGTGTGTGGTCACTGTTAGAGGCTTGATGGTGACTCCTGCCAGAAGTTTCAGGTTCTCCAAAGACTCAGTTTCCCCATCCGTAAATGAGGGATCACAAACAAGAGTACCTCAAGTTGTTTTTTTTCGTGGTTGGTCTGTCTAAGGTTGCTGAGGGACCAGGCTTCCAGGAAGCCAGATCGGGGACCGTGTGACTATGATTCCTACTTCATCTGAGCTCAGTATCTATTTGAGACATAATGAGACAGGGACTTCAGTTCCTGAGACAGGTCTGGAATTGGTCCTGGACTCCTGGGATGGCTGGGGCATGGACCCCTGGATCTGAGAGTGGAGAGGGCTGGGAGACGGGACCCCTGGATATGAGAGTGGAAGAGGGCTGGGAGACGGGACCCCTGGATCTGAGAGAGTGAAGAGGGGTGGGAGACAGGACCCCTTGAGTCTGAGAACTGGGACCCTTGGACCTGAGGGAAGTAACAGAGCTAGCAATGGGAACCCTGGGTCTAAAAAAAGAAAGTTTGGACCCCTGGGTCTAAATGGGAGCAGAGGTCCAGGTCCAGATCTTCTCGATCTGAGGGAGGAGGGTTGGGAATAAGACCCCTGGGTCTGAGCTGGGAGAGATGGGTCCTGAACCCCTGAGTCTAAGTAGGGGAGGAAGCCAGATCCTAGACTCCTCCCGGGTCTGAAGAAGGAGAGCTCCTAGTTCTGAGAAAGGAGTGTTGGGGTCTGGACCCCTGATTCTGAGGAAGTCTGGGGCCTCAGCTTAGATCTGAGGGAAGAGTGCTGGGGCCTGGATTGCCCGCTCTGTGGGAGGGAGGGGTCTGAGTTCAGACCCTGTTTCCCAAGAAGTCTAAGAGACCGACTCCTTTTCATCCTGGGTCCTTCAGTAAACATCCTAGAGGGTGCTGAGTGGGCCCTGGGCTGACTCCGTCAGAGATGACACAGGTCCGAAGGGGCTCGGCAGGGGGTCTGGGGGTGGGGGTCAGAGGGGTTGTGGGGCTGAGGCCGGGCAGCTGCTGACCGTTTCCTGTGTCAACACCATCTGGACCCACTTCCCAATTCCCTGGATTCCTCAGGGATCAAGGAGGGGGTGGGGGGGTGGGGCTGCCTGGCGCTGGACCGCGGATTGGGGGGTGGGGGGGCACCGTCAAGGCCCTCACCGCTAATGACAGGTTTGTGCTGCCTCTGTGGCTGACCTGCCCCGTCACCCCCCCAGAGGCCAGACAGGACCCCCCAGGGACAGACAGACGGACACACACAGCCTGGGATGTGCTGACATCACACCCAGCCAGCACCAGCTCACCCAGGGGCCAGCACACCATCAAGGCTCCCCTGGCTAGACCCCCACATCCTAGGGACACCTCCTCAATTGCCTCTGGTTCTCCCTAGCACTCACCTTCTCTTGCGTTTGTTTTCTCATTACAGGGCTTTGAGATCCTTGTCTGTATTTGTCTCTGCTGTCTTCCGTCATTTTGGGGAATTCCCAGAGAGTCTCCCACCCCATCTGTGTCTGTCTCATTTCCATAGAGCTGGTATCCCTACCCTCACCCAGGGAAGACCCAGGAGTCCCAAGTCCACTCTCCAGTCCTTTTGTGGTCACCCTGGGGAAGATGAGTCTTTCCCCACAACCCCCAGGGTGCAGAGTGAGGCAGAACTAAGAGCCAGCACCAGCCCGTCAAATCAGATGCACAGACCTCCTCAAACACCAAGATTCTCTGGTTGTAGGACACCAATATTGTCTCCCACTTATATAAGAGTGAAGGTTCAGTACCCTGGGTCAGGGCTGGGGGCTAGAACCTTGGGTCAGAGGGAGGAGGGCTGGGGCTAGAACCCTGGATCTGAGGAAGGCTAGAGTCTGTGCCCTGGCACCCAAGGAAGAGGGTTGAATACCCTGGGCCTGAGGGAAGCGGGCTGAGGTCTATACCCTGGGTTTGAGGAATTGGGGTGGGGGGTGGGGGGTGGAGGTGGGGAGATGGTGTGAATTCTTGAATCTTGGTTGGGGGAAGGAGCTGGCATTTGCAGTCCCTGGTATTGGTCCAGGTCTGGCAGCAAGCCCAGTCCCCTATCCCCTCAGGCCAGTCCATTCCCCAGGCTGGTGGCCTGAGTCACCTTGGCTAGCCCCCATGGTCTGAGGGGGGGCTACGTCAGCTCTCCCCTCACTGACGCAGCCTTGGGCCCCCCACGCTGACTCAGCCGGAAACAGGCCCCCTGAGGGGCGGAGACCCAGTGGTCAGAGGCCTGGGTCCTAGCAGGAGCTGAACAGGGCCCCTGGGGGGCCCCTCAAAGGGGTGGTGTGACAGACCAAGAAAGTAAAAGAAAGAGCTCTTACCTGAGGCGATGAGGTCATATCCCACCACGGGGAGGGGGGGGGCTGTGACCTCACCTCCTGGGGGATCTGGGCAGCTCTCCCCTGCTAGTGGAGCAAAGTAGGGAGGGGAAGCCTCTGCCAATCAATCCCCAAGTCAGTGCACCCCCTCCCTGCATCTCCAGCCGATCCATTAGTCTCAAAAGGCAGGCATGGGTGGTCTGCAGAGAGATCTTTTGAAGTCCATGTCACTGTCCCGTGCCCAGAGTCATCCCACCTTCCTCCCGAGGAGGAGGTTTCTGGGGGTGTATGTGTGCTGGTTTCTCTGTCCCCATCCCTTGAGGGCCTGTGCATTCTGAGCCAACGGGAGTCATCCATTGAACATGGTGTGTGGGCATTGCTGCGGTCCCTGAACTGGTGTGTTCTGCTCTTACCTGGATAGACAACTATGATGTCTCCCTTCTCTTGTCTAAGTTTCTAGTGCCCACCCACTCATCTTTGCTATCTCTTCCAGTGACTACCTGTGTCTCTGGATAGCTGATAAACCGTAACCATGAGACCAGCATACGCTCCCATTGCGTGACGTTTAGGGGTAGGAAGGCATGTATGTGTGGGTAGGGACATGTGTATGTCTGGGTAGGTATGCATACCCGTGTGCACGTGTACAGAGGCCAGAGGGGGACGCTGGTGTTCCACTCTGCCCGTGAGAAAGGCGCTCTTACTGAACCTGGAGCTAGGCTGGAAGACAGCGATCCTCTGCAGTTACAGCTTTTTATGTAGGTGCCAGGGGTTCGAGTCGGGTCCCCATGTCTGTGCAGCAAGCTCTCTTACCCACTGGGCCGTCTTCTCAGCCCGAGAAGATAGGCTTTCTCTGTTGTAACTCTGACCCTCCTGGAACTCACTCCGTAGACCAGGCTGGCCTTGAACACACAGAGATCCGCCTCCCTCTGCCTCCTGAGTGCTGGGATTAAAGGCCTGTGCCACTGCCTCCCGCTGAGATGAGAAGCTAGTCTTATTTGCCCCATGAGGGAACCTAGGGGTCAGTAGCGATATGGCTGGAGACCTCTCTGCCATTCTTTCTCTTATTCTTCACCGTCTGTCTCCTCAGCGCCTCATCTAACCTCCGGCCCTCTCCCGTCTCTTTGCTTTGCCATCTCCCGTAGGGTCTGTGCATTCCTCCGCAGCCTGCTGCTTCTCTCCCTATCCACTCCTCTCTTCCTCTCGGGATCTCTAGTTCTTTTTCACAACAGGGTCTCGAGTAGCCCAGGCTGGCTTCACTTTCCCTGTGTACTAAGGTTGACCTTGAACCCGAACCTCCCCTGCCTTCGCCTCCCAAATACTGAGACTGCAGGTGTGAACCATCACACCCAGTGCTGGGGATAAAACCCGGAGCTCTGTGCGTGCTAGGCAAGCACCCTGCCAATCGAGCCATGCCCCTCCCAGCTCCTCAGTTTCCCTGTCTCTGCACCTCAGAGCCTTGGTATCTATCCATCCTACGGTCCCCATATCTGCGTGCCCCCAGTCACCCTCTGTTCTGGAGTCTGCCCCAGTCTCTCATCCTCCTCCATCATGCAGATCTTCTCCTCCCTTCCATCTCCCCAGGCCCCTGACTTGCCTCTCTCCTCCCGCTTCTCCATCCCTCAGAGCTGGTCCATCCAGACCCCCCACCCACAGCCAGGATCCAAAGAGCTCTTGAGCCTGGTGTGTCTGTCCCAGCCCGTGGAGGGAGGGGACGCCAATGACCTCACCGGCCCCTCTCAGACCACCCCCCCCTTCACTTTTTCAACTTTTCCAACTTTTCCTTCCGTGCCCTCCTCCGAGCAAGGCGGTGTGAGCCCTGCTAGGCAGCCGGCTCGTCTGAATGGAAAAGGCAGGAGGGAGGGTGAGTCAGGATGTGTCAGGCCGCCCTCCCCTGCTGCCTGCCCCCCGCCCGCCCCGGCCCCCTATATAACCCCCCAGGCGCACACACTCCCTCATTGCCTGGCCCTTGCTGCTCACACTCACATACCTCCCCTCCCCAGGCCGAGGCCCAGCTGACCCCCTGGGCTCCCCCGGCAGCGGACAGGGAAGGGTTAAAGGCCCCCTGGCTCCCTGCCCCCTGCCTTGGGGAACCCCTGGCCTGTGGGGACATGAACTGTAAGTTGGTTCCAGTTCATGGGGTGAGGGGACAGGGTGGGGGGAAAGGAGGAAAGGATTGAGGGGGTTGGGAGGGAGGGAAGCAGAGTAGGGACTCCCGGAGGACAGGAGAGGCGTCCTGGGGAGTCGGAGCAAGGATAACTAGCAAAGCAAGGGTTTGAGGAGAGACGAGATGGACAGAGAAAGACATAGATAAAAGGCAAGTACGTAAAAGAGGCGAGGGGCAGCCAGACACCGACAGACGGACAGACGCTGGGAGGCCATCCTGTGTCCCAGGGAGTCAGCGGGAAGCAACCACGAACTCCCACAGCGAGGCTCAGGGAGGGAAACTGAGGCAGGGAGTCCCAGATGATGACAGCAAACCCCAGAGGACGGGGAGCCGGCAGAGAAGGCAGACAAGGCAGACGAGAGACGGGGTGCGGACCGAGAGCTTAAAGAGCCAGACAGATGCGCACCGGCAAGGGGACGGATGCACCGACAGACGGCCGAGGAGGGGCTGCGAAGGACTGGCCACAGCCAGAGGGGACCAGGGGGCGGGCTGGGGGTGTGATACAGGAGCTCGGCGGCCCGGGGGGCTCTGATTGGCTGGCTGCGAGGTGGGCGGGGCCGCTGGGGGATGGGCAGCCGGCGAAGGAGCTGTCCCTAGACCCTGAGCCCCGAGCGCGGCAGCCGGGTCTCGGGCTGCGTGCTGCCCCGAGCGCCTCTCGGACCAGGTGCGCCCGGGTCCTCCCCGACCCGGCGGCCCACCCTCCCCAGACACCTCGGTGGGCACACGGGACGGGGTCCACGCGCCTCTCGGAGAGGAGTCGGCGTGTTCGGGTGTCAGCTCCAGTCTCTGGCTCCTTCCCCTGTTCCCAGGCCAGCTCGTGCTCCCGGGGCAGGGGAGGGGGCAGGTTCTGGCCTGTGCCTCCCCCCCCCCGTCATGCCCCGCCCCGGGGCCCAGATTCCGGCGTCCGGGGGCGGACGGGAGACGCCCGGCCCGTCTACCCGCCCCGGGCCGCGTCTGCTCCGACGGGCGGGGCAGCCAGAGCCAGGGAGGGAGAGGGAAGCCCGCCCGGGCTCGGGCTTTGCGACCTGCCCCGGGGCGCCCCACCCTGAGACTCAAGACCTCCAGGTCCTCCTCCCTCAGATCCAGGCGTTCAGGCTCCAGCCGTCCTCCTTCAGACCCAGGGTCCTGGGCCCTACCCTTCCTCCCTCAGACCCAGAATTCAGGCTTCATCCCAACCTCCTAAAGACCATAAAGTCTAGACCTCAGCCTTGTTTCTTCAAAATCCAAATTCTGGACCCCAGCCTACCCCACTCACACCCAGGTTCTAGACTTGGGTCCTCCTCCCTCGGAGGCAGGAAGCTAGACCCCAGTGCCACTCCCTCAGATCCGGAATTTGGCCTGACTTCTCCCTCCTCCTGTTCCCAGGTGTTTGTCGCCTGGTCCTGGTGGTGCTGAGCCTCTGGCCAGATAGAACCGTTGCCCCTGGGCCACCATCTGGCTCCCCTCGAGTCTCTCCAGACCCTCGTGCAGATCTGGACAGCGCTGTGCTCCTGACCCGATCCCTTCTGGCAGATACTCGGCAACTGGCTGCACAGATGGTAGGAGACCGGAGGAAAAGGGCCCTTCTCTCTCTCGGGTACCTGAAGTTGGGGAGAGCTTGGAGTCCCCCTCACAGCTTCTTTCTCCCCAGAGAGACAAATTTCCAGCCGAAGGAGACCACAATCTGGACTCCCTCCCTACCTTGGCCATGAGCGCTGGGACACTGGGATCTTTGCAGGTGAGAGCTGGCTGGGAGGCAGGGCTGAAGGATTGGTGACTGACGGGAAGGTGCTGTTCCCTGATTTCTGTCTGCGGTCCCCAGCTTCCAGGTGTGCTGACAAGACTCCGGGTAGACCTGATGTCCTACCTTCGGCACGTGCAGTGGCTACGCCGGGCTGGCGGTCCTTCCTTAAAGACTCTGGAGCCAGAGCTGGGTGCCCTCCAAGCCCGGCTGGACCGGCTACTCCGTCGTCTACAGCAGTTGGTATGCTTTGACTCTAAGACCTTTTACCTCCATTCTGATCCCTTTAACACCCCAAAATGGTGGCCTGAGATTTTGATTCTTAACACCTCAGGGTCACAGGCTGATTTTAGAAAACTAGCCCCTCCAAATAGATCTGATCCCTGCACTTGAGATACCCAAGCTCCAACAGCCATGAGACTTTCAGGTCCCAAGACCCCAGAATCCTTCAGAGCAACTCTTAACTGACCCCCGAGGCTACAAGCCACCATGGTCCATGTTCTCGTGTCCCCAAAATCCTAGCCCTTGATACTAGGAGACTTCAATCCTGACAAGCTATCTGAAAGTCTAGACCCTGAGATCCAAGACCCCTACGCTGAGTCCATGGGGTCCAAATCTTCCTATAAGAATTAGAGGCCTAGGTCCCAAGTTGCCTGAAACAGTGAACCTCTAATTCCTGAGGTCCCAGATCGCACCCACAAAGATCCCCACGTCTCAAGGACCCGGCCCCAGCTCCAAGATTCAAGATCCTGACTCAGCTGGCCTTGAGACTCACTGGACAATGACAGACCTCCAGCTGAGATGATATTAGTTGCCTGTAGTCTCAGCACTCAGGAGAGAGACCAGGCCAGCCTGGTCTACTTAGTGAACTCCAAGCTACCTATGGCTACATAGTAAAACCCTATCTCAAAATAGCAAAGCCCGGTGTGGTAACACCTAACTGTGCTCCCAGTATTTGGGAGGTGGTAACAGAAGGGTAAAGAGTTCAAGGTCATCCTCATCTGTGTAGTGAGTTTGAGGTCAGCCTGGGCTATATCAATCTTGTCTCGAAATAAATAAATAAATACCCCAGTCCCCCAGTCCTATGTCTCATTTCCAATATTATGAGGTTAAAAAATATCGAGACCCCAAATTTCAAAACCTCAGACCCAATACTCCAAAAGGCGTCAGGCTTTGGTCCCTGACTATAAAGACCCTAGGTCTCAGATCCTTGCTCCTAGCTCCGGACCCTAGACATGGTCCCAAGACTCCAAGCTGTAAGACTCTAGCCCTGAGCACTCTGAGAAGACTTGGTAGCACCAGGATCACAGCCCTGTTCCCTAGCCCCTAACTTGGCCCTTAACATATGAACACGTGTAGAAATGAAAGCCTAGAGGTCGGAGGTCATCTTCCTCACGTTTTGAGTCAAGCTTTCTCACTGTACCAGGAGCTCACCAATTCAGCTAGCCTGGATGGCCAGCAATTTCCCAGAATCCTCTTGTCTCTCCCCAGCATTGGGATTCAGGCATGTGCTGCTGTGTCCAGGTGATCCGAACTTAGGTCCTCTTGATTATGCAGCAAACATTTTACTCTCCCCAGCCCCAAGGTTTTATTTTATTTATGTGTTTATTTATTTTCATCGAGATGGGGTTTTATGTAGCCCAAACTGCCTTTTCTTCTTTATTTTTTTGTTTTTGTTTTGTTTGTTTTGTTTTTTCTAAGATAGGGTTTCTCTGTTGTAACCCTGACTGTCCTGGAACTAACCCACTCTGCAGACCAGGTTGGCCTCGAACTCACAGAGCTCTTCCTGCCTCTGCCTCCGAGTGGTGCTGGGACTAAAGGCGAGCGCCACCATGCCCAGCTTTTCAAACAGCTTTTCCTATGTAGCCATGAACTCCTGATCCTTCTGCCTCTGTCTCCCAAGTCTGGGATTACAAATGTGAATCACTGCACCCAACCCAGCTTCAGTTTTCTGAAACCAAGACCCTGAAGAGGTCCTAGCCCAGACACATCACCTCACTTCCTGCCTTTTGCTAACCTTCTCTCTCTCTTCAACAGACATCTAGCCTGGCCTTGCCCCAGGCAAACCCAGACCAACCTGTGGTTCCCCTGGGCCCTCCTGCCTCAGCCTGGGGAAGCATCCGAGCTGCTCATGCCATCTTAGGGGGGCTGCACCTGACCTTGGACTGGGCCGTGAGGGGTCTGCTGTTGTTAAAGACTCGGCTGTGACTCGGGACTGAAAGCCACCACCGATATCGTCCTTTAAAGCCAGCTCTTATTTATTTATTTATTTTGGTACTGGGTGGGGGCGTGATGATCAGGGGCATGCCACACCCCACACAGCCCCCCCACCCAGCTAGATACAGTCCCTCCTGGAGACCTGGGTGAGGGAAATCACCTGTGGCTTATTTATACTTATTTATTTAAAGAATTGGGTTGGGGGGTGGGGGGGTCTGAGACCCTGAGGGGCAGGGAACTGAGGTCCTGGATTCTGGGGTCTCTATGAAGTCTACCCAAGTGTCTTCCTCGCTTCCTACGTTATTTATTGAACAATGACTTTTTATGTTAAGAAGAAGAGGGTTTTGTACTAAAATGGGAGACGTTTCTGTGAGACAGAGAAGGGAAGAGGATTTAAACATATCCAGTTGGAGATGATTGGCTGTGGGAAGCCTAAGGGAGCTGAGTCTGAGTTGGTACCTAGCGCTTCGGACATTTGACAGAAGGTTCCGGAACATCACCTTTTATAACTAGTAGCACCTGCGTGGTAGAGAGCTGCAAAGTGCAAGGTTGCGTGTTTCGGCTACGTTCACGCTGGCAAACGGGAAACAACCTGGGAGTTCGCCGGTAGGGCCCATCCCCATGATGGGTGCTAACTAGCCAGTCCTAAGAGGGGAAGCTCCAGGTGAAGACAGCGTTAGGCACGGGCAGATGGTGAAACCACTCTTTCTATCCAGAAGTACTGATTTTTTATTTTTTCAGAACGGAAACACCAACCTGTTAACAACGACCGTCTCAGGGCTGAAAACATGAGATGGGGCTGTGGGTGACTTTTATCGTTTGTGCTTGTATTTTTCCAGAGTTTTTACCGTGACTATATTTTGCATGACACATTGAAAAACAATAAACACTATTTTCAGAACGACCGAATACCAGTCTCTGCCTCACCCTACCATACACATTCTACAGGAAGAAAAGGCCTCAGAGAGGAGCAAGAAAGGTGGTTACACGAACCCACATTTTGGGCCATGCTGAGCCTGGCTTTTCTTTCCTTTTGGTTTTTGGTTTTTTAACTTAAAAAATTGTTCCCAAACCTCCCCCCCACAAAAAAAAAAAATTGCTGGGATGTGGTGGCACCCGGGAGGCAGAGGCAGTCAGATCTCTGTGAGTTCGAGGACAGCCAGAGTTACAACAGAGAAACCCTGTCTCGAAAAAGCAAAAAAAAAAAAAAAAGGCCCCAAAATAAAATAATAAAAAATCATCCCAGATCTTCAAAAGATCCCCTGTGTTTACAAAGGAGGGAAACCGAGGCTCCAACGGGAAGAGTTGGTTTCTGTTGAGGGGCTTGTTTTGGGTTTGAGTCTTACTATGTAGCTCTGGCTGGCCGGGATCTCAAAGAGACCTGCCTGCCTCTGCCTCCCGAGTGCTAGGATTAAAGACGCGCACCATCATGCCCAGCCTGTTGCTGTTGTGGCCACTGGCCTCCTGTTGCTATGGTAACGTGACTGCACCCACTGATGCACACTAGGCAAGCACTTTAGAACTGTATTACACTCCCAAGGCCTTGACTCTATTATTTATTTATTTTCTTAGTTGGGGGTCTTGTTATCCAAGCCTCTCTTGGCTTGTACTCTTAGTGCTGGAAATATGGTCCAGTTATGACGACCCTTTCTTTACAGTTCAATGTTCAGTTGATGTGAGAGTTGTGCACACACGTGCGCGCGCACACACACACACGCACGCAAAGAGCCGTTGGGAAACTGAGGCTTGGCATTGGTTGGAGCTTGCTGAGTTCAGGAGAAGGGTCATTGGCAGAGCTGGGCCTGTGGTTCAATTCTTTGGGTTCATGGCCCCTGTATAGGTAAACTAACACAGACCCCCGTGGTGGGGGTGGTTGGGTCTGTGTTATCATAATCTCGGGTCCAGGAGAGATGTTCTAACGGAGTTCTGGGTCACCATCCCAGCCCTCAAGACTTCCTGCCGTATTCTGGAGGGATGAGGGCCCTGGACAATTCCCAGGAAGCAGCCCTTTGGTGTCTAATGAGGTCACAAAGACCCCCATCAAAGGTTCCTCCCATGGCCTAGTGCTGACTACCTCTCTGCAGGGCCATGGCCATACCAGAGTCTCTCAGCTCTGGGGACACTCCACCTTTTGTCAGTACCAAGTTCCTCACAACCTTGAAGCCCAAAGGTCTAAAGCTGGTGAGCTGGGGTGGGGGTCAGGGCTCCTCCTGGGTCTTGGATCCCTGAATCTATACATTCCCACCCGCTCTTCTGACAGCCATCATGAAACGGCTGTTGAACATTCGGCGTGCCCAGCCTCCCCAGGATCCCCACAAGTGGGTCCCCATTCTTGGAGAGCTGCAGAAGACCCTCCAGAAGGGCGAGTACATGCCCCTCCGCCCGCTGCCCATGTTCGAGAGTAACTTTGTCCAGGTCCCCGGCTCCCTGTGCCCCGGGGGAACGTGGGGATGGAGGGCTGAGACAGAGGAAGAGAGAGGGACTCCTGCCCTCTCCCGGGCCAAGCAGTGGGTTGAACGGGAGATTTGGAATTTGAATTTCTTTAGGTAGGAAGTAGGTTTGGAAAGGAAGGAGGCTCTCGGGTGAGGGGATTCTGGAGGCACGCTGGAGAAAGGTCTGGTACCAGCCCTGCTCCCTGGCTGTCCCAGGTGACCAATCACGGGGCTCCTGCGTTAGTGAACCACAAAACCAACAGGCTCACTATGGGGGTCGCGGCATCCTTGCCTGGCCTAGTGCTGCCAGACATTCTGTTGCTTGCCCGGCCCGCCGAGGGCAAGGAGAGCTGCTCCAGCTTAGTCCTGACCAGGTAGGTCCCTCCAGCTCCACCCCAGCCCTGCTCCCCTCCGACCTACCCGTTGCTCTAGCGACCCGATGACGCCCTCCCGCCTCCGGCAGGATGATCCCTCTAGACCTCGCCCACCTCTATGTCCACGATCTGCCCACCTGGCGCCTGAAGCTGCGTCTGGTCACCAGCCGCTACTACTACCTGGAGTTGGATGCCCACGACCATGAGATTAGCTTCCTGTTTGACCGCTGGATTCGCCTCATCAACCTGCTTCACGAGCCTACCATGTCTTGGACACCCAGGACCATGGACACGCCCCCCCTGGACGCACCCCTTGGAGCAGCTCCGGCCTCCACCTGGCGCCTTAAGGTGGGGATTCAATAGGCGGGCCGGAGACCCCTGTCCAGATTCCACGGAGGACAAAGGGCCCACAGCCCAAAGCCTAGGGGCCCTCGGGAAGGACCTGGGTTCCCAGGGAAGGAGGTGGGTCTGAGGGGAGGCTCTGACCAAGAAACCAAGAAAGGAAAAGAAAGCAGGGGATGGAGTTGCTGGCTGGGTAAGTAACAGAGACAGAAACTGTGGGGCAGGGGCTATAGCTCAGTTAGCAAAGAGGTGAGGATTGAGTTCGATCCCTCAGAACCCACATACAAATGTTGGGTGTAGAGGCCCGAGCTGGTAATCCCAGGGCTAAGGAGGCAGACAGGTGGGTTCCTGGGCTTGTCCCATTTTTTATTTATTTGTTTGTTTGTTATTTATTTATTTTTGGTTCATGTGTGTGAGCATGCGTGCATGCTTGGGTATGGGTTCTCTCCTACCACGTGAATCCTAGGGGTCAAACTCAGGCCATCAGGTTTAGCAGCAAAGGCCTGTACTTGTTGAGCTACCTGGCCAGCCCTTGGCCCCACTTGACATTCTTGGAAATGAGTTCTATTTTTTTTAATAAACTGTAATTGCTGTTTTATTTTATATGCATTGGTGTGAAGGTGCCAGGTCCCCTGGAACTGCGGTTACAGACAGGTGTGAGCTGCCGTGTGGGTGCTGGGAATTGAACCCGGGCCCTCTAGAAGAGCAACCTGTGCTCTTAACCACTGAGCCATCTCTCTGGCCCCGTAATTTAATTTCTTTTCTTTCTTTCTTTCTTTCTTTCTTTTTTTTTTTTAATAAAAAAAAAAAGTTTGGTGGCTCGAGCTTATAATCACCAACACTGAGGAGGCTGGGGTGGGAGGGCTGCAGTGAATCTGAGGGCAGCCTGGGCTACATCGTGAGTTCTAGGCTGTCGTAGGCTATAGAGTGAGAGAGCCTGTGTCAAAAACAAAAGTGAAAGGAGCTGGAGGAGCAGTTAGGTCCATAAAGTGCTAACCTGGTAAGTTCAGGAACCTAAATTGCCACCACCCCAGAATTCACGTATGCGCGCTAGGTGGGAAGAGTCAGAGTGCTTCGAGTGCTCATGGGTCAAAGCTCTTGCCTCCGGGCCCAGCGACGGGACCAGCGACAGGACCTGGATCCCCCAGTCCATGTCTCGGAAGGAGAGAGCCAGCTCCTAAAAGCCGTCCCCGGGCTCCCAAGTGTGCCACGGCGTGTGCGCCCCGACAGAGTAGACAAATAAATGGAATCACATTTTTTAAGGGGCTGGAAAGGTGGCTCGGTGGTTAAGGGCACTTGCTGCTCTTGCAGAGAGGACTTTGTGGGTGCCAAGAACCCACAAAGAGCAGCTTGCAACCACCTGGGACTCCAGCCTGCGATGACCCCACGGCTCTGCCCTCCGTTGGCACTCACGTCCGTGCATACACAACTTAAGTTTTAACAACTGGGTGGTGGTGGCGCACGCCTTTGATCCCAGCACTCAGGTGGCAGAGGCCTGAGGATCTCTGTGAGTTCAGGGCCAGCCTGGTCTACAGAGCTAGTTCTGGGACAGCCAGGGTTACAACAGAGAAACCCTGTCTTGAAAAACCAAA
>JAMJFZ010003132.1:0-112500 GCA_026225945.1 Cricetomys ansorgei | reverse complement strand
TTCCCCCCGCTCCCCCACCCTCTCCTTAATGTGCCTGCCTCATCTGTCTACAGGGCCGCGAATCTGATTCTGAGACAAATCCACGCCAGGGCGGTCTGATCGAGACCCCCACACAGTGTGTCTGTGACAACAGTAAGGATTTGCCCTTCATGGACTCCTACAACAGCATGGACACCTTCCTCTGGACGAGAGACTTTGAGGATCTCGTAGACACCGAGTCCACCAGTCTGTCTTCCTCCTTGCACACCACCTCTCGCCCTCCGGCCTTCTACTACTTATCCTCAGGTTCCTCCTTTCCAAAGCCCCGTGACAAGGCCAAGCTCATGAACTCACTGAAACATCGGGAGCCTCCGCCCTCCAAGAAGGCTGCACATGCTCCCGTCACGACAGGGAAAAAAACCGGTCATTTGGGACCAGTCTAATAAGGTACCTGCTGAGCCTGTTGCAGCCCAGAAGGCCCCGGCCATTCTTGTTCCATCTCAGAAGGCCCCAGCCCTTCCTGTTCCGTGTCAGAAGGCCCAGGCCATTCCTGTTCCGTGTCAGAAGGCCCCGGTCATTCCTGTTCCGTGTCAGAAGGCCCCGGTCATTCTTGTTCCATCTCAGAAGGCCCCAGCCCTTCCTGTTCCGTGTCAGAAGGCCCAGGCTATTCCTGTTCCATGTCAGAAGGCCCAGGCCATTCCTGTTCCGTCTCAGAAGGCCCCAGCTACGTCTACGCAACAGTCAACCCAGAAGTCTTCACCCAAACCTAGCCTCTTCTATATGGTTCCACCTTCTGTTTCCCAGAAGGCCCCATCCATCCCTGGACCCCACCAGAAGGTCCCAGTTCTCATTGTCCCACCCCCAAAGGCTCTATCTCCGATTCCGAAGCATCAACAATCACTTGGAGTTTCCCCGAAGGCCAGGCCCGCCAAGAAGGAAGTTCTGGTTCTAGATATCCAAGCTCAGAAGGCTCCAGCTGACCAGTACCAGAAAGATCCCGACTCGGGTACACAGGCCCTCATGGGTGACAGTGTATTACCAGTAGGAGACGTGCCTGAGGGAAAGTGTGAACGGAAACCGGAACCCGTGGTGTTGGTGGGGGGGCAGAAGAAGAGAATGGTAGACATGCGGGCCCGTGCCATGTCCCTGCATACACCCTTTTCCACCACCAGGAAGCAGTCCAAGGAGATCTTGATTAGCAAAGCCCAGGAGATCACCCTGGAGGACCTGAAGGGCAGGGGGAAGACAGAGGACAGGGCCCACAGGGCCAAGGAGGAGACGACTGTGAACTTGCCTGATCTGAAGTCCAAGGAGATAGGGAAGAAGCAGAAATGGGTCTTGACTCAGGAGGTGGCTGTCGAGGGCCCTGGCGCAGAGGAAGACAGGCCCTTCTCTGTGGAGGGGCTCGCCCTTGCCAAGATGATGATCATAGCCAACTCCAAGAGTCAGCACCTGAAGCCAGCTATCTCACTGCCCTCCTGGTTGTCCTTAACTTCCAAGGGGTCTGGCATGTCCATGTTAGCCAACTTGCCCTTGCTGGAGAAGAGGATGAGTCCGGTAGTGATCAGGGAACAATTAGGGTCCCACACGAAGGTGAAGGAGGGAAACACACAGCAGCCGATGGAGCTGAAATCACCGGAGGACTTGCTGAAGACTTCCAAGGAACCCGCGATTGAGTTGCCAAGCTCGCCTGTCTTTGGTGGCTCAAACATAACCGCGGTCCCTCAGTTCCCCATCGCTGCCTCCGTGCCCACCTTTTGTTTGGGGAACGTGTCACATCCAGATACATCCTTTACAACGTGCCCCGTCGTCAAGGCAGAGTCCCCGGTCAGGGCAAAACGTCCAAGTTTCAAGAAGGCCCAAATGCAGCAGTGTCCTCTGGCTGTGGCGGGATCACACTCGGAAGTTCTCCTGCCCGTCATCTTGGAAGTGGACAGTAAGAGAAAAATGTCCAAGAAAGCAGAGGTGCCGGTGAAGGAAGTTGGCGTCCATCATTCTCAGGTAGGGGAACCAGCAGCTGGCACCCGCTGTCAACTCTACGGGGTGGGCGGGGCGAGAGGGGAACAGGTTCTCGAGATTGAATTCTATGCGCTGAGTGCAGACTTTGAATATTGAGCAACCCCCCCCACCCCATGACTGATGTCTTTAGACGCAGGGATAGATAGGAAGCGCCGACTGCGTGGCTAGTGTGGCTGAAGGCAGTGGGGGCATGGCACCCTATAATAAGGGTGGCAGGAACGGGATGGGCCACTTGGCACCCAGTGGCTAGGGGTAGGGCGTGTTCCTAAACATTTGCAGGGGACAGACCCCATGACAGGCAGCGGCCCAGGGTGTACAGCCTCAGAGCTGGAGTCATTTGCGTAGACGTGAAAGAGGGGGCTGGGAGTATAGCTGGCATGGCAGGGTACTTCCCTAGCATGCACAAAGTCCTGGGCTTGCACCACTGGGCACTGAACGGAACTAGGCGTAGAGAGGCACAGGCCTGTAATCCTGGCCATGAGGAGGTAAAGGCGGATGGATCCGGAGTCCAAAACCAGTCTTGGCTATGCATAGTGAGTTGGAGACCAGTCTGGATTACGTGAGACCTGGTCTCAAACCAGAACAGAAAGATCCGTGAGGGAAGAAGGAAGCGGTTGGAGCGTATTGCGGGGAGGGGGGTTCCTGTTGCAGGAACTACAAAGTCCCCGAGGCAGAAGTTTGTATGCTGTCCTGAACCCTTACTGATTGGTACCCTACACAGAGTTCTGACGTAGGAAATGCAGTCAGAGGAGCCATGGGGTGGGGTGGGGGCAATCACACCGGAACTGCAAACAAGTTTAAGAACGGTGGCTTTGGTTCTAAGTGAGCTGGAGGGCCGGAACCAGGATAGTTGGAACCGATGTATGCAGAAAGGGCTCTTTTTGCTGGGGGTCCAGATGGTAGAGGAGATGAAGGTGGAATCTGGGACCTCGTTTGTATTGGAGGCCACCCAGGGGATGATGGTGACTTGGGCAAGAGGGTGTTGAGAAGCCTCGGGTTCCACAGACTCGTTGAAGGAGAACAGGCTGCCTCGTTGATTGGGCACGTGACATTCGTTACTTACGTTTCTCCTTACTGTAACAAAACACCCGACAAAGGGAAGAAGTGCTTTGTTCTGGGGCCCAGTTTGAGGGTACAGTCCGGCGTGGTGGGGGGAGTACACTCAGTTCTTTGTGTTTGGGGGTGAGGTGATGGTGTGAGGGTGCACTGGCCTGTGTGTGCATGTGTGAAGACAGACGCCAACGTCAGGAGTCTTCCTCTGTGACCCGCCCCCCCAACCTTATCTTTTGAGATAGTGTCTCACTGGACTAAGAGTTTGCCATTTTGGGCCACAATGGCTGGCCTGTGAGCCCTGGGCATCCCCCCACTCCACCTCGTTTTAGGCCCACTTGTGCTGGGGTTACAAGAGTTTGCCACCATCCCTGGCTTCCCCGGTCCCATTTTCTCATTTTTATTCAGTCTGGGACTCCCGACCTGCCCGCCAGACTGTGGAATGGCGCCACCCACATTGAGAGGGGTCTTCCCGCCTCAATTAACCCCGCACAGAGATGCCCAGAAGTTTGTCTCCTAGGCGATTCTCGTCGATTGTGTCACAGGCAGCGAGTGAGGGCGAGGCAGCGAATGGAGGGGCTCCGGGAGGTGATTCTGGGGTGACTGGGAAGATGGTGACAGGTGACGGGATGGGGGGGAGGTCAACAGGGGACACGGAGCAGAGGCTTCCCTCACTTGGCAGAGTGCTTGCTTGCCCAGCAGGCAGGATGCCCTGGATTTGATCCTGGCACCAAATAAAACTGGGTGTGGCCAGTACACACCTCTGATCCCAGCACTAGGGAAATGAGGGCTTGAGGATCAGTAGTTCAGGGTCCCCTTTGGCTATGCATCAACAGTAGTTCAAGGCCAGCCCGGACTGCAAAGTGAACAGAACCCTCGAGATGGCTCAGTGGGTGGAAGTGCTTATTACTAAGACTGACAGCTAGAGTTCCATCCTCGGCCAACCCATACGGTGAAAAAAAAAAACAAAGAACAAAACAAGCCTCTGCAAATTGTCCTCTGATCTCCACAAGCAACCGTGGTGTGTCACCCACCTCCCCCTTTAGTCCCAGAGCCTGGAAAGCAGAAGAGGGCGGATCTCTGAAAGCTTGAGACAATCTTGATCTCCACAGCCAGTTCAAAGCCAGTCAATTTCCAGACCATGGTGAGACCTTGTCTCGAAAAAGTTAAAAAAAAAAAAGTATCGCATGTGAACTGAAAGGAACAAACCCCAAACGCTAACCAAATAAGATATTTCTATGAAATGTCCAGATATCCATGGAGACGGAGGGTAGATGGTGGTTTAGAAGTGCTCGGAGACGGGGGAATTGGAGAATGACTACTAATACGTTGGGAAGAGGGTTGAAGGGTGATCAAAAGGTCTTGGAACTAAAGAGGGGCCGTACACATCCTGACTTGTAAGGCGTCAATAACAGCTGTAAATTACATATATTCCCACACTTTTAGGGACCTGTCTCTGCCAGTCGTCTAAAACGCTCTCTGCTTTTCTCTCCCCGCAGTAAGCAGCGTCCCAAGGACTAAGATAATATAATGCAGGAGACTCGATCTGTCAGCAAACTGTACAGAAGCCCAGAGAGGCCAGGTACCCCTGAGCCCCGGACCGCCTGCCCCTGGAGAAGTGGGTCTCAGGAGCCAGGAATCATCCTCCCTTTCCTCCTCTCCTCACAGGCCCGCAGGGTGCTGTGCACCCCGAATGTAAGACGCAGAGCGCAGAGAACACCGTGTGTGGTGGTGGGGGATCCTCCCTCTCCCGTAGAGACCAGAGCCAGATATGTTTATATTTTGGGGATGGTGGGGCGGGACAGATGTCAGGGAGAAGCTCAATTTTGCAGAAATTAAAAGTCTTAGTCTGCAACTCAAAGCCCTGCCTTGGTGCCTGTTTGTGCGCGCAGTCTTGCGTGCACTGATCCAGCTAAGGGGGGGGGGAGAGAAAAAAAAAATCCTTTGAGAAACAGAGGGCGGGGTCTCCACTGACCCCACCCCCGCATTACAGACGGCTCCTATTGGCTGGGACTTCCTGGGGGCCAGCCAATCCGGCCTGAGGGCCGTATTTTTCCTGCGCTCTCTGGGACCCGCGCGCATCTTCAATCTAAACGGGTGGATCCTGCGCCCTGGTGTTCCAGCGACGCTCGCCCACTGCAGTCTAGTGAGGGCAGGGTACATGGGGTTTACACTGGGTCCGGGGCTGGGGAAGGCCGAAGCGAGGGGCGTCCCTTAGGCCCCACGGAGCCCCGGTCCCCTTCCCGCAGGAGCCGTCATCTCTCCGGATGTTGGATGCTGAAGCCCAGATGCCCCCTCTGGCCAACTGGAGAACTCCGGGCTTCGACCCGCGCTTCCCTAACCAGAACCAGGCGCGTAACTGCTTCCAGAATTTTCTGGGTGAGACTGGTTGTGCCAGATCAGAGGGGAGACCCCCCCACCCCGCGACCTGGAGACCCTCGGAGACCGTTGGAATGGGAGGCTGGGCCGTGGGCTGGAGGGGCGGGGCCTGCACCAAAGTAGGTGGGACCGAGCGGTGAGGGGCGGGGCCAGGAGTAGAAGGAGGCAGCTCGTCTGGAGGGAGGAAGATTTCCACCTTGGGGTGCAACGGACTGAGCCAGGAGGGATGGAGCCTAGTCGCTGAAGGACAAGACCTGGCGTGAGGGGCCCAGGTCAAGAGCAAAGAAGCGGGGTCTGAGGTGAAGGGAGGCACCTGAGCTGGAGCCAGCTAGAACCGAATCCTGGAGGGGCCTGGGGAGCCGACCACCACAAGGGACTGGACCCTACCAGGTGCTGGAGCTCGGTTAAGAAGGGGCCTTGGGGGTTGGGTGGACTATAGTGGAAAGGAGGAGCCCGGATGGTTGGAAAGGTCGAGACTTGAGTCCTGGAAGGGCAGGCAGGACACGACAGGTAGCGTGGGAGAGATCAAGGTCTGGAGGGGAGGGGCGTGACCTGTCCTTGACTGGGCGTGGCTTGCTCGTTACCCCCACCCTCCCCACCCCGAGGCGCTCCGCAGACTACCACCGGTGCTTGAAGGCCATGTACCGCCGCGGGAAGAACCCACAGCCCTGCGAGTACTATTTCCGCGTGTACCATTCGCTGTGTCCCATCAGCTGGGTGAGAGGGCAGAGCGGGGCTGGTGGAGAGGGTGCTGGGTCCAGGCTGAGGCTGAGCGGGCGCCGGGGGGCGATGCCCCCTCTGCCTCTTCCAGGTGCAGCGCTGGAACGAGCAGATCAAGCAGGGAACTTTCCCCGGCAAAATCTGACGGCGCCCTTGAGCGCCGCAGCCCTGGGAGGCAGGCACCAGATCCAAGACCGGGTGACCCACCTCCAGGCTCAGTCTCTACGCCACAAATAAAGTTATGGTGCTGCTAATGTTTCTTTTTTCTTGGTTCTGTGTGTGTGTGTGTTTAACCAAAGACCCTGTCTTTCGTCAACCCTGGAACTCACTGATGGGCTAGACTAGCTGGGATCCCCAGGTCTCTTGACTCTCCAGCACTGGGGTTACAGCCACTGAGCCAGGCTTTTTACATGTGTTCTGGGGGTCATTCACTTGCATGGCAAATGGTTACTGGCGGAGCCCCCCAACACTGCTGCTGGTACTGCTTCTCCTCCCCTTCCTGCTCCCCCCCTCCTCTTCTTTTTTTTTTTTTTTTCTCTTTCAGGTTTTTTGAGACAAGGTTTCTCTGTGTAGCCCTGGTTGTCCTGGAACTCACTTTGTAGACGCACACAGAGCTCCGCCTGCCTCTGCCTCCTGAGTGCTGGGATTAAAGGTGTGTGTCACCGCTGCCCAGCATGACACCACTTCCTTTGATAATGGGGACAGGGAGAAGGATGACTGCTCTGAGGGTTAAGGTAGTCATGGTTCCCAGGCAGGTAGATAGAAAGAAGCTGAGAGGCTCTTGTGTCCTATCTCTGATCATGAAGTCAAGGGCCTCAGCATTCAAGGTAGCCCATGCCTAAAGCCCTTGACTAAAGTCCAGCACTCCAGTGGCAGAGGCACATGAGTATGTGTGAATTTGAAGCTAGCCTGGTCTACATAGTGCAAGGCTAACCAAGGCTACATTACACAGTGAAACCCCCACCAAAAGAAAAAGATAACAGCGAACACCCCCACCTACAAAGATCTCAGGGTGTCCTTTCTCTCAGCTGACACACCTGCCTGTCACCAGTCTTCAAATGTCCATATCCCAGTTTCCTCCCCTCCTCCCTGGGCACACCCCGGATGACCCCCCCCACTCCCAGGGGGTCTCTGAGGATCATCCCATCACCCAGTGGCGACCCACTCTTCCCTGACCACCCTGCTTTGACACTTTATCAGCTTTCCATCAGGCCCTATCTCCACTGTCCCCACCACGAGAGCCCTGAAGAGGTGGGGCTTCTGCGGCCACCCACAGCAAGCAGCTTCTTGGCTAGACCTGAGGTAATCCTCAGACTCTGACTGAAAAGGTTTCACGTGACTAGTTTTAACTCCTGCGTTCCAAGGTAACTTCGACCACGCATGACATCTTGCTGAGTGGCCAACCCCAGTTTATCCAGCTCTCAGTTCCGTTATCAGAGGCAGAATAAGGGTGACAGCCGAGCACAAAGGACTGGCTGGTCCCACCTTTGACCTGTTTACCGACTGCCCCAGAGGTTGCTCACCACCCACCAAGGGCACACCGCAGATGGCCTGGGATGACTACATCTAGACCTTGGCCTCAGAGCTGTCTGACCACACAGCCTGAGAGGGAGGGACTGGGTGAGGACAAGGCTACAGGAAGGGACTGGTCATTCACCATCCCCACAGGTGATGTGGCTGACAGAACAGCAGCTGACCAGAGGCTGGGCAGAGGTCATGGGCAGAGGTCAGAGGCTGCCTGAGGACTTAACAAAGTCACCCAGTTAAGTGTCTGGAGCACAGGACCAAAAGGTGCAACCACTGCTTCCTGTCTCTCTCCAGACTGGCTTCAAGCTCCCCACCCCCTCTCCTGTGTTGGGATTACAGGTGCCACCGCCCTGGGCCTCACTCATGGCCAACTTTGCCCATGCTTGAGCCATGTGAGAAGCCAGACCACACCCATCTTTAGCTTGTGGACTGTCCCACCACACACTTTCAACAGCCCCCTCTAGGCCCCTCAGCCAGCGTCCCCCACCTATATCCACTGGGGCAATCTCCCAAGATCCCAGAGATACACTCTGTCTCTTAGCAGAGGATGCAAGACCAGCTAATAACCCTGTTTTCCTGTTTCTCTGGCTCTGAAGTTCCTTCCTCAGAAACCCATTCCTTCCTAGGGCTACTGACAGGTGCACGTTTCCTAGGCCGGGGTCGGAACGTCCACCACAGGTCTGCTGCCCTTCACGCTTTGTTCTACGGATCCTCAGACCCCACTTCATTTCCAGACACCAGCTCTCCCCACAGTGCCATGTGATGTACCTCCAAGGTTCTCCAAGGGGAGAAGCGGGGTCAGGACAGCCCCACCGAGGCAGTGCCAGTTCCCATGCTGGCTCTCCTGGTACGGGGATTAAATTTAGGGTCTGGTGACTCCGGGACTATACCCCCAGCTCTTCTACTCCTGGAGGACAGTAGGGAGTGTGAGGCAAATGGCTGAGACTCCCCCACCCCTCACAAGGGCCCAGGGCGGTGGCACCTGTAATCCCAGCACTCGGGAGGCAGAGGAGAGGGGGTGGGGAGCTTGAAGCCAGTCTGGAGAGAGACAGGAGCAGTGGTTGCACCTTTTGGTCCTATCTAAGTCACCTCCCCAGAACCACCTCCTGCACAGGCCCAGCCCACACCCTACCCCCCCCCATTGTTTTTTCTTTTTAGCAGAATGTCACTGTGTAGCCTCAGCTGGCCTCTGCCTCTGGAGTGCTGGGATTAAGAGGTGTGCCACACCAGGCCCCGCTCTAGATGTAAGGTCGTCTGGTTGAGAAGTGAACCGGACAGCTCCCTGCGAGGCCTGTCGCCATCCTCCGTCACCGCCTCACTTTCCCACAACAGAGAGTGCGTGCTCATCTCCTATGAGCAATGAGCACCGTTTCTGGGCTTTCCTCTGGACAGCAGTCTCAGAACCCACCACCCCTCTCCCTCCTTAAAGCTTGTCAGAGTAGCCATCAGGGTCCAAGGCCACCTCGCCTCCCAGCAAGGCCGAGACCTCACCCTGCCACCTGACATACTCCAGAGCATAAGGGCACCGTTTGTAAGGTTTTAATAAAAAGTTCAAGTTCTTCCAATCCCCCCAACATACCCCATCTGGTGTGGGGAGGAGAGGGAGCCTCCCCTACACCCCAGTAGCACCAGGGTAGCACCATGAGAAAGATGAGGTCACACCTGGCTTCCCTGAGACCCACGGGGCAGGGCCAAGGATGTGCCCCTGGGTACCACCCACCCTATCCGACTGCTCCCGCCTCCTCCAACGACTGCAGAGCTGAGAGCCAACCAACACCCACCAAAGGGACAGCTCTGAAAGGGTGAACTCCCAAGTCAGTTTCGGCTCCTGAGGCCTGGGCTTCTGAAGAGTCGCCATGGAGGGGCCCCACCCCCTTATGGCTTTGCTCCAGGTAGGGAGGAAGAGGCTGAGGGGAAGGGACAGCTCCTACAGTCCTGAGATGGGGGCAGGGCTAGGGAGGGAGATATCAAATGGCCAGGGCTCCCTGCTGGGGTGGGGTTGGCTCAGGGGTCAGCAGTCACAGAGCAACAAGGATCAACTCCCTAAGGATGTCCTGACACACACACACACTCCCAGGATCAGACCTGGGTCAAGGGTCAACTCCCTCCTCTCCTGGAGGGTCGAAGACAGATTCCACACTCCAGTCCGGACTCCCCGCAGGCAGCCCATCACGGTTCTCCACTGTTGATGTCCAGATCGATGGAACCGTGACTGACCACCAGACGCAGGCGCTTATGCGGGCAGAAAGGAGCGAAGGCGAGGGCCTGCTTAGGGATGAGCTCGGGGCTGGGGACAGGGTCTCGGCTCCCAGCGGGGGCAGGGACACCTGGCAGGGCTGGGGCCAGGCGAGTAAGTTGCACACGCACCACGGAAGGCAGCCCGTAGCGCCGGGCCCAGTACCAGTCCGATTGTGGGGTATAGCAGGTCTGAGGGAGCAGTCGCAGGGCCACGACAGCCTCAGCTTGCAGTCGGCAGTGGGGACCACAGCCTCCCAATCGGTGTAGGGAGACAGAGGCAGCATGGAGGACAGCGGGCGACGAAGCCTGGCAGAGCCTGGGCCGGCGCCGCTTCCGCTTCCGGGGGCGTACTTTAAGCTGGGGCTGGGGCTGAGGCTGAGGCCTCCACTGGAGCCAGAGGGGCAAGTGATCCAAGTGGGGGCTGGCAGGCAGCAGGCCTGGGGGCTGGCAGGCAGCTGTGGACAAAGGAGAAGCCAGTCAGCAGGGCCTGAGCAAGTCCTTCTCTGGACAGCTCGGAAAAGAATGGGGTGCTCACCACAGAACGGCTCACGGTGCGGTGGGGAAAAGGTGGGAGCAGGCCCCCAGGCCCAGCAGGCCCTGCTGGCCGCTGTCCAGGCCTTGCTGCAGACGCCGCTTGGTCTCTCGGAGCTTGTACTTGTCCAGGGGCTGTGGCGGCAGCTCTGGCTCCCTGGGCTGAAGCCGGAAGGCTCCCTCGCCTTTCCTGCAGGAACAGAAAAGGGCAAAAGGAGACGCCGTGTTGGACACGTTTTGGAATGAATCCTGAGGAGGCAGCCCGGTCCGGGACCCTCGACCTCCCACTCTCAGCCACACCCACCTCTCACAGGTGTAGCATTCACAGTGCTCGTTCTTCTCACCGAAGAAGCCCTCGCCGTAGAAGCACGTCACTTCGTCCCCTGGCTCAATGTCCCGGAGCACCTTCACACAGGCAGTATTCCTATCTGAGGGCACAAACTGAGGCCACGCCCACTTAGCACCCAGACCAGGCCAGGAGCGGCGCAACTCCTCAACCTGGCCAGGCACCCTGGCCCGAGGGTTCTCTGGGCTAACAGCTAAGGAACCCCACCCCCACCCCATCACTTACAGGCAGCCATCTTGGCTGCGTCTAGCCCTCCCTGTGAGTCAATGGGCTAACCTGACCTCCTGGCAGCGAGCAGTGCCAGCAGGGTCCACTCCTTGTGCTCCTTCTCCGACTCGTGGTCAGTGCCCAGTTCCACCTCTCAGACCTCCCGCCCGTGGCACGCTCCTTGCCACCGTGCCTCTGCGGCCACCTCCTTTCTCCCAATGCTCCTGCTCACTCTGCAGCCCGTTCCCATGCCCTCCAGCCCTGATCACTCACTGCCAAGCATCTGGAGGATGCTACCGACTCCCAATTCTAGTCCCCTTCCCACTGGACTCCCTATCTGAGAGGGAACATGGTCACCATCTGGCTATCCAGACAGCCAGCTACCCAAACTGACACCCAAAGTGGACCACGAGGCCTCCCTGTCTCTCAAACACTGACTTAGCAGGGACAGGCGAGGTGCTCAACTGAAGCTCTACTTTTATTTCTGCTGTGGATCCAGCTCAGGGCATTCACATGCCAGGCAAGAGCTGTACCCTGAGTCTGTTTGTTCAGTCTCTGTGGTACCAGGTATTAACTCTGACCTTACACGTGCCCAGCGAGCGCTCTACCCTGAGCAACATCCCTGGCCCTTCTGAAGTATAGTTTCAGTGAAGTTGCCTAGAACAGAACTTAGAATTCTTGCCTTGGTCTCCCAAGACACTGGGACGGCAGGGCGACCGCACCCCAACCCAGTACACCTCTCAGACCCTTTGAGACACGTTCCTGCCGGTGCCTCCTCCCTACCTCGCTTTGCTCCCCTCCCCCACCTATGGTTTCTCAGCAGAGGTCCTTGGCCTCTGGATTTTCTCAGCTTCTCCCCTGCCCCTGCCAGCAAAGCTGCCTGGGTGAGATTAGCCGCCTGCTGATCTGTCTCCCCATCACATCCTAGGCTCCATTTTACTCGGTAAGGTCTCTGGTACAAGTGTAGGAACACACTGATGCCCTCTCTTCCTCCTCTGACTGCCTAGGCGCTGCCACCAACCGCAAGAGATGGTCAAGGGACAAGGGACGGGAGCTGCTTTGTCAGGTGGGGCCCCCCAAAACCACCCCTCTCTGTACCTTCGTCTCCCATGCGCCCGCCCTGCTCAGGCCCTGCAGGCTCACCTTGCAGTTGGGTTTGCAGTCTGCCACCAGATTAAGGGGGGGGGGGAGACAAGAGAGAAGAGAGAGACAGGAGTGAGCGAGCGAAGCCAGCCCTCCCCCTTGCTCGCCTGCCCCCAGCGCCCTCCCGGGCCTTGCCCTCACCGTGGTTGATGAAGGCGGCTGGGCCGAGCCACAGCTGGGCGCTCCTTTTTCGGGTGGAGTACATGATGCTGAAGTCATTCTCCCCGGCCCTGAGGAGGTCCTCGTCCTCCTCACGCAGCTCCGCGATGCAGCCCACCAGCAGCTCCAGCTTCTCGTTCTTCTTCCTGGCGAGAGGCTAGGCTGTAGGGCTCTGAGTGACGCCTCCCAATCCTTGCGGGGGAGGGGGGTCTCCTACACAGAAGCACCCAGGGAGTTGGGGCTCCAGGGAGCAGGACCAGCCATTGCATCCTCTGTTCTCTTACCCACCAGGTCCTCCTGTGGGTCCCGGCTCACCCACGGGGACCGAGTCCCTGCTCCTGGCAGCCCCCCTTACCAAGCTCGGGTAGACACGATCTTGGCTCCGTTGGTCTCCATGGAGTAACGGGTGCAGGGCAGAATGGTGAAGCCACTCTCGGGCAGGAAGGCTCGGAGGTAGCAGAATATCTAAGAATAGGGGAGGGCGGGATGGTGAGTGACCCTTTCTCTCAGACCAGGTCTGCTCTGTCACCGACTGTGTGGCCCGGGTCCTCTCTGGGTCTAGGTGTCCTCATTTGTCAAAGGAAGAGGAGGGTGTGGACTCACCTCAGAGCCACCCCCCCCTCGATTCTCCTCTTCTGGGATTCTGAGCCTCACAGGGTGTCCCCGGGGGCAAGGCAGTCTGGGACCTGGGGACTGCTCCCCTGGGAGCTCTAGCATATCCTGGCTAAGTGGGGAAGAGCACAGGGCAGGGCAGGAGCTCCTCTCACATGGGTCTTGAGAGCAGCTTCCTGCCGAGGGGGCCGGCTCTGGAAGTAGTGGGCCATCCAGCCTCCCAGCGTCAGAGCCCTGTATGCAGCCTCCAGGTCCCGCTGCCTTAGGAAAGCTTCCAGTGCTGAGCGAAGGTGGTGTTGTCGTCGCAGAGTGGGCACAGGGCTGGGAGAAAAGGTAGGCCTGGGTTCCAGGGGACTTCCAGGACTCTGGCCCCACCTGAAGCTTCTGGAAGGGCCAGGCTGAGAGTTGTAAAAATACGAGAGAGAGTCCAAGACCCAGTCCTGCCATTACCCACAGGAGCCCCCCCCCCTCACCTGACATTCATCTTATGGGTGCGGAAGCCGAGGTAGGGGTCAAGAACGAGGCTGGTGGCCAGGTCATCGTTCTCGCAGAGTTCCCGGGCTGTCACTCTGTCAGGCCCCATGGTGTTCTGGAGACCATGCTGCTTCTGGCAAAGAACAGGGCACGGGGATGTGCTTTGTGACACTCAGAAGCCGTGTGAGATGTCTGTAGGCCTCATAGCCCGCGTATCTGTAGAAGAGCACAGGAGAAAAGCAATATTGACCTCACAGGGCTCGATGCAAGAAGGACACCCAACAGGGCCTCCTGACAGCAAGGAAACCCCGAGAGAGAGAGAGAGAGAGAGAGAGAGAGAGAGAGAGAGAGGGAGAGAGAGAGACACGCAAGGGTCTTGTGGTTCAAGCACTTCCCTCCCCTCTTACAAAACAGACGCAGGTCCCCTGATCACACACACAACCTCCCCAGGGCGTGATACTCTTTCATGGGTGTCCGCACACACAGTCCACCTTGCCCGAGTGTGCACGTGGGAGACGAGTCCCTGAGTACCCGGGGGGAAGGCAGATTAATTGGCAATCTGAGATAACTCCGAAGGCTTGGTCTCGCAGGAGGGAGTTGGGACAGCTGGGCCTCGTCAAGGTATGTGTGTGTGTGTTGGGGGGGGGGGGCTCGAACTCAATGTTTCTGAGTTTCTAGTCTGCCTTTGCTGACCTTTGCTGGGCTGGGTGCGTCCCTGTCTTCACTCTCCGAGGCTGGGTGAGGGGTGGTCAAAAGGCTGTGGGTTAGTAGTACCCAGACAGCCATAACGGAAGGGTCTGGTACCTTCTCCCTCAAGGAGCTAAAAACCAGGAAGGAGAAAGAAGAGACAGAATGGAGAGAAGGAACGACTCAAAACAAAGGGGAAGGAGGCGAAGAGGGGAAACAAATTGGATTCAGAAAACCAAATTAGAGGAAGCATGGAGGACAGGTTTCCTGTACCCTCGCCATGGTGTGTCTGGTGGATCTGCGCCTCAGGAGACAGCTACATAGGAACAAGCAAGGAGGGAGAGGGGCAGAGGCACGAGAAGAAGCTACGAGAACTGGGAGAAAGCTCTGGAAACAAACAAACAAACAAAAACCCAGAAGTCTGGGTTAAATGAAGAGGGCGCGCTAAGAAGCTGGGGAGGAGCTAGCTGGAAAAGACACAGAACGCTAGGTCCAGGGAGAGGAAGGCTGCCAACATGGAGGGAAGTCAAGACGGGCGTGAGGTGTGTGTGCTGGGGGGGGGGGGAGGTGACGGTGGGGACCGCACCTAGGGGTGAAGGGAAGAGCTTCCAGAATGCAAAGGGGAGGTAGGCCTGGGGTTCGAGGCCCGGCCCCGGAGGTCCCAAGTATGATCTGGGGAAAGTCTCGGAGGGGATTTGAACTGGTGAGAGCCTGAGAGACCCGAGGAGTCCGAGGAAGGAAGTGAGGGAGCTAAGCGGAGCCTGGGCGGGCTGGGGGGCTGAGAGTCCGCGGAAGGGCCTCGGGGCCGGGACGGTGAGCCCGGGGTCAGGAAGCGCCCGGGTGACGGGGGCGGCCCGCGGCGCAAGGAGAGACCTGGAGTCAGAGAGGAGTCTGCTCGGGCTCCGAGGAGCGGGGCGCGAGCCCCGCGGGGCGGGCGGCGCGGGCGGCCGGGCTCCAGGGAGGGCCCGGGACGGCGGGCGGGTGACGGGGAGGCCGCGTGGCGCGGGCGGGGGCCGAGAAGGGGCTCAGAGGTCGGGCCCGCGCTGCCCCTCACCCGCTTCTCCGCCTCCTCCTCCTTCTCCTCAGGCGCCCGCGCTGCCGCCGCCGCCACCGCCTCCCACCGCCTCCTCCGGCTCTCGTCAGACACTGCCGCCGCGCCTCCCCTCGGCCGGGCCGACGGCCGACGCGACCTTCCATTGGCCCAGCTCGCCGTCACTCCTCCGCTGCTACGGAACCCGCGCCGCTCTTATTGGCTGACTCTCTTTTTTTTTTTTTTTTTTTTGCTGTCTTTCCTCCTGGCTCCGCTCGGTGCCCCGACAAAACCCCGCCACGCCCGCGCTGTCAATTAATCCAGCGGCCTACAGCTAATGGCTCGCGTCGCTGTCATTCACCCGTTGCCATAGGGATATCCCGCCCCCTCCGCCGAGCCGATGCTTTCATTGGCTCAAAGAGCCGTCGCTCCGAGCGAAACTGTCTGGGTCAGGTTATTCAGGTCCAAGTGGAAGGAGGGCGGGCTCGGCCGGCTCCAAACTTCGTATATGATTGGTTGGCCTTGGGCAGCCCCATGCTTTCATTGGCTAAGGCCTCCGCCCATCACCCTGGAGTCCCGAGTTCTATTCTCTTTCTTTCAGCTTCAGGAGGGCAAAACCTCAGAGCGAACCAGGAAGGAAAGAGGTGAGCGCTCGAGCGCCATCGCCGCCTCTGCCCCCGGGAGACCATTGGTTGTCGTGGCAACGAAACTTCACTGCCAGCCCTGCTTGGCAAGAGGGCCTTCCTTTCTCTCTCCCAGTATTCCCTGTCGCTTTGGAAATTGCATTTACAAGAACTTGGTGGAGTTTTCTCGTCCTGCCTGTGAACGGGTCGGAGAGAGCGGACGCTGAGAAGCTGGGGCTTTGGAGACAAGCTCTGACTCATGGGGCGCTCCCGGGGTGGGGGAACCCCTGTAATTAGGATCACCCCTTTTCAAGGTCCTGCAAATATAATTAGCAGCCTACCATAATTACGTCCAAACAAATAAGCCCATGCACGGAGCAGGCAGCCTTTGTTTTTGTTTTCCGTGAGTTATCTATTCGGTGGGTTAGAACAATGCCGACGGCACAGAACGTTTGGTTATGAGGGCTGAAGTGAAGCTGGGACGGTGAGATGTCTCCGAGGTGTAGGATGGTCGGAAGCACTGACTCCCACCGGTGGTCCTCCGCCCTCCACACGCGTGCGGAGGCCTGTGCGTCCTCACGCACGCGCACACAAACACACACACAAAATAAACTAATAAAGATGTAATCGCTTTTTGGAGACAGTATACAGCTCCGGCTGTCCTGGAGACCACACAATGTAAACCAGGGTGGCTTTGAACTTACAGAGATCCGCCTGCCTCTGCCTCCAGAGTGCTGGAATTCAAGGTATGTGCCACCACACCCGGCACAACGTTTTGTTTTTAAGGAGGCTGAAGTTTTTGAACAGTTCTGTGACCTTGGGGGGATGTTTTGCCATCTCTCAGCTTCATGGTTTTTCACATGTTTCAGAAACATCACATACCTGGTCAGGTTTCTGAGCTTTCAAGCTTCCGAGGGTCCATGCTTTACCGCCCTTTTCCCGCTGCGTTCTAAGATACCTCCCTAACCTAAGGACCTCTCCAGATAAAAGTGACTATACCTTACTTGGGTGTCATCGCATTGACCAGATCTAGTGCTGACAGAGGCATCGGGCCTGGGTATTGCACCACAGCAGACCCTTAACAGGATGCCCCCGGTTGTAACAATCTACCAGCCTAGGAGATATTGACTCCAGAGCCAGGTATGGCGGTATAGCCATGCAGTGAAAGCATTTGGAATCATGAGGATCGGAGAGACTGAGGCTAGCCAGGCTTATGGGAAACCCTGTCTCAAAAAAGTTAACTAATTAACAATTTAAAAACCAATGGATAGGGAAGAAACAAAGAAGGGTAGGTGCATTCAGAGCTCTTAAAAAACATGTGACTTGCCAGGTGTGGTGCACTCACCTTTAATCACCTGAACTCAGCAGTCAGAGGCACGAGGATCTCTGAGTTCGAGGCCAGCTTGGTCTACAGAGCGAGTTCCAAGAGAGCCAGGGTTACAACAGAGAAACCCTGTCTAGAAAAACAAAAAACAAAAAAGAAAAATGAAAAAAAGAAATGTTAGATGTGGTGATTTGTATAATCTCAGAACACTTGATGGTAAGAACCTTTAGTTCAAGGCCAGCCTGGGCTACAGGATTGTGAGGCCAGCCTGTGCTACAAATGTCTTTGTCTTAGATAAACGAACAATCGAACAAGCTGCATATAGTGGCTGGAAAGTAATCCTGGATGCTAAAGGAGGGTTGTGGTCCTTCAGTTTGAGGGCATCTTGTATCACATGGTGCATACAAGGCGCGTCCTAACTACACAGAAACCTCAGACGTTCAATGGTAGCAGCTGAAGACCTGAGGCGGAGCCCCAGAATCCATGTAAAGGAGAGGAGAGTACGAACTCCACAAAGTTGTTCTGAACTTCCTCATACATATGATAATAGTAATATTTTAATGCTTAATAGTAATTTTAATGCTTAAAATAACAGAATAAAACCCATGCCCGACTAAAACAAGCTGTATGTGTAATCCCAGCATCCCACAGGAAGAAGCAGAGCATCAGGAATTCAAGATTATCCTCAGCTACATTTGGAGGTAGCGAGTGAGAGGGTAGCCTGGGGTACAGGAAATCTTCTGTCAACAGGAGGGTTGGTAGGATGGCTCAGTGGGTAAAAAAAATGCTTGCCTAGAAAACCTGATGATTATCCAAGGATCCAGGTTCCAGTCCCAGAATCCACATGGCAACTCACAATGGTCTGTTACCTGTAGCTCCAGGGGATCCAACGCCTCCTTCCGGCCTCCACAGGCACAAGGCATGTATATGGTGCACATACATACGTGTAGGCAAAACACGTGTACATTTAAAATTAAAAAAAAAAACATTGTATGTGATCTTCAAAGAACCAATAAAAATATGTTTAAGAAAGAAACAAAAAACTAACAAACAAACAAAAAAAGCTAGGCAATGGTAGTGCACACCTCTAATCTCAGCACTGAGGAAGCAGAGGCAGAATCTCTGTGAGTTCGAGGCCAGCCTGGTCTAGAGTGAGTTCTAGGACAGCCACAGTTACCATAGAGAAACCCTGTCTCAACAAAACAAAACAAAACAAAAAACCCAAAAAAACCAACCAAACAAAAAGAGCTGGAGGGAATGGCTCAGCGATTAAGAGCACAGCCTGATCTTCCAGAGGACTCTGGTTCAATTCCCGGAATCTACAGGGCAGCTCACAACTGTCTGTAACTCCAGTTCCAGGGGATCTGACACCCTCAACACCAATACATATAAAATTTAAAAAAAGAAAGAAAAACAAAGTCGCTCTCAGAATGTTGTGAAGATTCCAGGATAAGGGAGGGTGTAGCCTGTGGTTACAGAACATGCTCCATGGGTGAGGCTTGTGGCTTGATCTTCACCCTGGGAGGAAAAGGTATGCGTGGCAAACAACTGGGCCTCGTGCCATCAGCCACGGGGGAACAGCCCAGGTGTGCTTTTTGAGGAGTTGGGACAGGATCCCATGTATCTCAGGCTGGTCTCTGTGACCTTGAATTCCTGATCTTCCAGCCTCCATCTCCAGAGCGCAGATACTATAGCCCTCATGACACCCAGTTTACTCGGTGCTGGGTCTTAAACCCAGGGCTTTATACATGCTAGGAAGGACTCTGCCAACTGAATTACATCCCTGATACTGCTTTCCGGGTTTTCGAGAGAGGGTTTCTCATAGCCCGAGCTGGTCTGGAAGTCACTGTGTGGCTCAGGCTGTCCTTGTAATTAAGAGATCCTCCTGCCTCAGCCTCCAGACTGCTGGAACAAAGAGGGAGATCCTCCTGCCTCAGCCTCCACAGTGCTGGGACTACAGGCTTGTATCACTGCTCCTGACTTCGGTGTACATGTTGACTGTAACCCCACGAGCAAAAGTAAGCTGTAACAGGCCCCCAGACCTTCGCACACTAAAGCCATGATGGAAGTACCATTCAGATCTTGAAACCCAGTGCATCGGCTGCGACACTTGCCAAAACAAGAATCTAAGATCCATCGAAGTTCATAGCTCTGGGAAAGTCCCTAAGTATACTAACCTTGCTTTTTTTGGCACCTGTAGTTCTGCTTCTGGCTAACTATTCTTGTTAACTGAAGCATGTCAACCCAGAATATGATCTTTCTGTTTAAAAGCTCTCCCTGAGAATGGCTCTCGATTACACTGGGATCCCGAACACACAGCGTAGTCACTGGCCTGTTAATAAAAGCTTTCTGTTGGCTTGAACTCACGTCCAGATAGTTTTCTCAGGTGGATATCGCACAACAGAGCCAGGGCCACATAGCTAATCCCTTCTTAGAGGCAGAAATTTGGGAGATGCTGAGCCCTTCTTAGGTCTGATGTAGCTCTAGTTAAAAGCATTCCTAGATTAAAATCTGACTTTCTAACAAGGACATCTTCCTCTGTCCTCCACAGCTCTGCTTAAGCTGCTTGTCTCCCATGACTTCTGTGACCGCATCCGTATCTGTTCCCCCAATCAGCTCAGCTTGTAACAATCCGGTTCAACCTCCCTGATAAATGTGGAATCTGGCTTGTGTTTCAGTTTGTTTGTGTGAGATAGTGTCTCCTGTCATCAGGATGGTCCTCTGATTTGTACACAAGCTGTCCTTGAACTGACCCTCCTACCTCTACCTCCCCAGTGCTGAGATCACAGGTGTCCCTCACCGTCACTGGCTAACGATTGCTGGGCCGGTGAGATCGCTCACCAGGTGAAGGCACCTGCAGCCAAGTCTGACCCCCACAAAAAGCAAATAAGCATAATATATTTTCTCTTAAAAACTGGCTGAAGGATGAACTAACAGCAACCACATAGAAAGAAGGGATAAAATACTAGGTTGAAAGAAAACTGTTGTCCACAGGCAGGCAGCGGTTCGTGATCCCAGCATGTCCACACACATACGAAAATAAAAGTGTTTGTGCACGCACATACACACACGAACACGGGAATAAATACAAAACTAAGTTGGGGTCATTTTCTTCTTCCTTCCCTTTACTAACCCTTGTGGAGGTCGGCTGCGTGGAACTGTCTCAGAGAAACAGATCAAGCAATAAATGAGGCGTGCCGTCGACTGATAACAATCATCACCTCCTACTAGTTCTAATCCACTCTTGTCACTCCCAAAGGAAACCTCGAACCCGTTATGCAATTACTGCATTCTCCCCTCCCCCACCCCTCGCCACCTCTCCCCTGCTTCTTAGCTCCACAAATTTGCCTATGGGAAATCTTGTGCCACATCACCCACTGGGGCACAAGCTCTCTCAGAATGGCACCAGGATCCGAGGTTCTCTCTGCCTCCTTCCTCCTCTCCTTTCCCCAGGGTCAGATCTACCTACACCCCCAGCCCCCATCTTCCCTGATCTTTTCCTCCTTCCCCTTGTTACCCACCGTGTGTAAACCTCTCGTTTTCTACAGGAACCCAAGCCACGCAGCCATCTGCTCTTCTGGGTTACAGTTACTAATTCTGCAAAGCCAGGGTTTTGGAAAAAAATATAAGAATGAACCTAGCCAGGCAGTAGTGGCTTACGCCTTTAATCCCAGCCCTTAGGAGGCAGAGGCAAGTGGATCTCTGAGTTCCAGGCCAGCCTGGTCTACAAAGTAAGTTCTAGGACAGCCAGGGCTACACGGAGAAACTCTGTCTCGAAGAACAAAACAAAACAAACAGAATTGGCCACCAGAAGGTGTTAAGGGTGCAAGCTAGGTACAGAGGTACAGACTGCACCGTTCAGGGACTTGGAGAAGGCAGTATTTCTTGAGAGGCAGCAAAGCAGGAGGATTCCTGCACCCCAGGCAGGAGCAGGGCTGATACACTAAGCTCGGCAGAGCACTACAGCCAGAGAATATCCCTGGGATTTCTCCAAACCTGTCATTAGTTAAGAGACAGTCTGGAAGCTGGGCGTGGTAGCTAATACCCGTAATTCCTGAATTTGGGGGCGCTGAGGCAGGAGGATCAAGAGTAGCTTGAGAACATAAAACCTTTCTCAAAAAAGAAAGAAGGAAAAGAAAGATTTAATACCTAGCACTGCCAGAAGGGAGGAGGGATGGAGCTAAAGGAAGGAAGGAGCAAAGGGAGGGAGCGAAGAGAGGGAGGGAGTGGGGGTGGAGACTGACAGGACTTTTTTCTTTTCTTTTCTTTTTTTTTTCCTTGAGACAGGGTTTCTCTGTTGTAATTCTGGTTGTCCTGGAACTCACTCTGTAGACCAGGCTGGGCTCGAACTCATAGAGATCCTCCTGCCTCTGCCTCCCGAATGCTGGGATTAAAGGCATGTTCCAACACTGGGGCGGCCATTTTTTTTTTTTTTTAAATCGGGGCAGGAAGCCAAGCCTAACAATTTGAATTCAATCCCCATGATTCACATTGTAGAAAAAAAAAACCTACTTCTTCAGGTTGTCCTCTGACCTTCCTCCGCCCAGGCACCTCAGCTTGCGCCCCGCCACAACCCAAGTACACAGCCGAATAAATACAAATGTAATTATTTGTTTTTTATTTTTATGTTGAGATGGGGGGTCTCACTAGGTAGCCCTGGCTGGCCTGGAACTCACTATGTAGACCATGTTGGCCTCAAACTCACAAAGATCTGCCGGTCTCTCCTTCCCGATGCTGGCATAAAGGGCGGGTACCAACACACCCTGCCAATTTATTTTTTAAATTTTGTGTTTGTCTTCTCCTTTATTTTTTATTCATGCGTACCGGTGTGTGCTCTGTACGTACGAGTGTGCGAGTGTGCGTCACGTGCGGAGAGTGCCCAAGAAGTCCAGAGAAAGATGTCAGATCCCCTCGGACTGGAGTTACAGATAGCTGTGAGCCACTGGTGCTGGAAGGCAACCGGGGTCCTCTGCGGCCAGTGCTCTAACCACTAAGCCATCTCTCCCGTCCCTCACAATTTTTCTTTTTAATAATTTTAAAATTTTAGTTAACTCTTTCTTTTTTTTGACAAGGTGCCATGGAGTCCAGGATGCCTTTGAATATCCTACAGACAGTAGCTGAGAGTAACATTGATCTCCTAATGATCCTGCCTTCTCTCAAGGGCTGGGATTACAGGCTTGGGCCACCACAGCACTCAGTTTGTGGCTGCTGGGGATGGCATCCACAGTGCCAGGCCAGCACTCTACCAACGGCCACACCTCCGGCCCTATGCAAGCCTTCGATTTATGGATTTTTGTTGTTGTTTTGAGATAGTGTCTGTCGTAGCCCAGGAGGGCTACAGACTTGCTGTGTAGCTGAGAATAGGACTCTGAATTCTGCTTGTGATTATGTGTGTGCGCACATGAGTGTGTGTGTGTGTGTGTGTGTGTGCATGAAGAGGCCAGAGAACATCCTTTCAGTGGTACTCCTCAGAAGACATTCAACCAAATTAAAAAAAAAAAGATTAATTTTATGTGCACCAGTGTTTAGACTGCATGTATGTATGCACACTGTGTGTGTGTGTATATGTGTGTGTGTGTGTGTTTCAGAGGAGGCCAGAGGAGAGTGTCAGCTGTTGTGTAGGTACTGGGAACCCAGATCCTCTGCAAGAGCTGCATGTGCTCTTAACTCCTGGGCCATCTCTCCAACCCTATTTATTTTTTAAAGTGGGCACAGGAGATCGAGCTAAGGCCTTCAGGCTGGGGAAACAGTTACTTTCCCACTGAGCCCTGCATACCCAAGGGTCAGACGCAGAGAGGGAGGGGAGAAGATACAGGCATGAGTCAGAAGATGAACTTGGAGGGAGGAAGAGGCCACAAACCTCACAGAGATAACCAGATAATGAACCATGGTGAAGGAGCATCTGTAATCTGAGCATTCTGGAGGAGAAGAAATTCAGTCATCTTTGGTACCGTAGGGAATTGAGACCAGACAGGGCTATGCCAGACTTGGTCTTGACGCCGCTCAATGGTTAAAAGCGCTTGCTGCCAGCCAGGTGATGGAGCACGCCTTTAATCCCAGCACTGGGGAGGCAGAGGCAGGTGGATCTCTGAGTTTGAGGCCAGCCTGGTCTACAGAGTGAGTTCCAGGACAGCCAGAGCTACACAGAGAAGTTTCTGTCTCAAAAACAAAACAACAACAACAAAAAAAAAAAAAAATACAACAAAGGCAAAAAAAGCACTTGCTCTGAAGCCTGACAACCTGGATTCAATCTCCAGAACCCCCACGATAGAAAACCGACGCCCAGTCTTCTCAGGCACAGTGCGGTCGGTGCATCAGCGTAGCACGCGTGCGTGCACACACCGTAAATAAAAAAGTAATTTTATTTTCTTTAAAGTCGTCAAATGAATTCTGGTCTGGGGCCTCTGGGAAGGAACCAATGAGGCCAAGACTGAGCTGTAGCCTAGGGAGACCTTCCTTCCTCCGACAGCAGATCTCTAGAACTGAGATCTCCAGAGCTGCTAACATGAGCTGTCAGTGGGCCTCCAAGCTGTAAGCACAGACAACTACTCCCACTAATATTGCATTAGATGTGACATCTGAACTCAAGCCTTTCTGAGCTGAAATCTTTTTTTGAGGGGGAGGGGAGAGGCTCATAGTCTTTTTCTTTTTCAGTGTTGGGACAGGACCTGGGGCCCCGTGTGGGGCAAACGCTCTACCACTGTAATCGATGCTTGAATCTACGATCTCTTGAATCTCTGCAATTGGAGATAATTCCAGGTATTCTGTCCTCGGGGTCACTGGGCTGCGTGTTGTGCATGAGTCACACAGAAATGAGTCAAGACGTTAGGCATTCCCTGGGTGTGGTACATGCCTGTGGTCCCAGCCCTTGGGAGGATGAGGCAGGAGGATGGATGCAAGCAGAGGCCAGCCTGGGCCATAAAGATCCTGAAAAGAGGGGGGGGGGGAAGAGGAAGAGAGAGACAGAGAGAGGGAAAAGGGCACACGAAGAGAAAGAGAAGCAGACAGACACACAGAATATTAATGTCAGACACTATGCGTACTAATGGCTCTTTCCCTCTCTCCCTCCACCCCTCGCTGTCTCTGTCTCCCTTTCTTTCTCTGAGACGGGGTTCCGTGGACTCAGTTCCTCGTGGAGCTGAGGGTGATGACCCTGAGCTTCTGGGCCTCCTGCTTCCACCTCCCCAGGTGTGCGATATCGCATCTGGTGGTGCGGTGCTGGGGATGGAAACGGGGCTTTATGAACGCTGGGCAAGCATGCTCGTCAACTGAGCTGCAGACACCCTTAGGCCTGTTGTCTTACACTTGCAGTGATCCTCTTGCCTCTGTTGCCCGAGAGCTGGGGCTGGCACGACATTCATTCCTTCATTCATTCATTCTGACTCTGTCTCTATCTCTCTGAGTGTCTCTATCTCTCCTTATCTCTCTGGGTCTCACTTTATAGGTCTGGCTGATCTGCATCTCATTATCTAGACAGGGATGGTCTCAAACTCAGAAATCCACCTGCCTCTTCCTCCTGATCGCTGAGAGTAAAGGCACGTGACACCATGCCCGGCACACCCCGGCTTTACTGTTTCTGCTTCCTGGTCTCCACACTTCAGTATCCTTTCCTCTTACTCTTTCTGGTTCAAAGAGCTCACAAGACACCCTGTCCCCTCAAGGGACGTCTCAAGCCTTTCTGGCACCCGAAAGCTTTGAGTCTTACTGTTTCCTCTCCTGGCTGCTCCCCTCTGACCTGACAGAGGCATCGCACACCCACAGGTCGGGATGGCCTCAACTCTGCAGAGACCTTTTTGCATTCTGCAAATTCTCACACATCCTCTTTTTAAGTGTGGCCGGTGAAGCTTCCCTGCGAGCTTTTGGCCTCTACCCCCATTTCCCACTTCCCATATCCTCCAGCTATTGTTGCTAGTTAGCAATCTCCTCTTCTGGGGTCCCTGTGCCTGTTAAAAGACCTTGCTTCCCACAAGAGTTCATCTGTTCTTGTTTTGTGGGAGGTGCACTCCTGTGTGCTGGTGCGCATGCCTGTATGTGCGCGTACACGTAGAAGCTAGAGGACAACTTCAGGTGTCCTTTCTTAGGCACCGTCTACCTTGACTTTTGAGACAGGGTCTGTAACCAGCCTGGAACTCATGAGGTAGACTAGGCTGGCTGGCCAGTGAGCCCTGTCTTTCAGTCTCTGGCATATTACATACAGTCAACCCACCATGGCCAGTTTTCTTTATTTAATTTTAATATATATATACATATATATTTTGGTTTTGTTTTTAATTATACTTACGGGCCAGGCATGGTGAGACACACCGTTAGTTCCAGCTCACTAGGGGAGGCAGAGGCAGGTGGATCGCTGTGAGTTCAAAGCCAGCCTGGTCTACAAAGTAAATTCCAGACCTGCAAGGACTATGCAGAGAGATCCTATTTAAAAATACGATTTCAAAAATCCTTTTTACATTCCTTTGTGTGAGTGTGCAAGTGTAGGTCCACATGGAGGACACGTGCAGGGCGTGTCAGAACACATCCTGCAGGGAGGACTCAGTTCTCACCTTTCATCATCTGCGTCCCAGAGGTCAGGTTTGGGGGCCAGCCTGGTCTACAGAGTGAGTTCCAGAACAGCCAGGGCTACACAGAGACACTCCATTTTGAAAAACCAAAAAAAAAAAAAAAAAAAAAAAAAAAAAGAAAATGAAAGAAAGAAAAGGAAGAAGGAGAAGGGGATGCGGAGGGAGGAAGCAGACGGCACCTAGCCTCCCGATTCCCCAGAGAGAGGTGACGACAGGACCCCAACATGAAGGTACTAAGAGGGGACGGAGCTGAAAAGGAAAATGGCGCCTGGATTTTACTGTTATTGTTAGTTATTGCATGAGGGTGGCGTTCAGGGGACAACCCGTGGGAGTCGGTTGTCCGGTCTCTGTATCACCTGTGCGTCCCGGAGACCAGGCTCAGGACGCAGTCCTCCCTCAGGCTTGTCTCCTGCCGTCTCACTGGCCGTTTATTAGCTTTTTTCATCACCATTACTTCATTGCTGCGCGTGAGGCCACGTACCGCGAGGTGACAGGTGAGCGCAGGCGTGTAAAGCTGAGGCTAGAGGTGATGTCAAGTGTCTCCCCCCCCCCCCCCACCAGTTACCGTCTTCTCCCCTTCAGGGTATCGCCACTGGAAGAAAAGCCTGTGGTTTCTCAGTTGTAACTCTGGCTGTCCTGGAACTCACTCTGTAGACCAGGCTGGCCTCGAACTCACAGAGATCCACCCGCCTCTGCCTCCCAAGTGCTAGGGTTAAAGTCTTGTCTCGGATTCTTAAGTGCACCATTTGAGGGCAGAAACAGCCATGCCTGTGTGGTGTGTGCTAGCTATTCAAACCCAGATTCTCATGTTTGCCTAACGAGTGCACTGAGCCATCTCTCCAGGCCGTAATCTGGGCCCTAGGAAGGCTGAGGCAGGAGGATGGTGCATTTAAGGTCAGCCTAGGCTGCGAAGGAAGAGCTTCTCTCAGAAAACAAGGAATAAATAAGCAGCTATTTGTAGGGGCAGGGATTTCAGAAGGAGAGCTCATCACCATTATCCCTTTCCTTACCCACACTCTATCGGTTTGGGGGAACTCTGTCGGGACAGAACAAGAAGGTGTTAGGGGAAGGGGAGAGGAGGGGAGGATGTCAGAGGGACTCATCAAAAGCCTGCATTGAGCAACCCAGATGAAGACTTAGTCTCAGAAAGCAGAAGCCCAGAATGGACGGTGGGCCTGGCAGTACGTGGGACAGTAACTCCAGCTACCCAGGAGACTGAGACAGGACAGGAGGATCACAAACTCAAGATCAGCCCGGGCTATAGAAGAACCCAGAACTAAGAGACCTGTCTGCAGGTAGGTAAAGGTGGCTGGACTCCAGAGGAGACATGTAGGCAGGCATTCCAGGAAGCTGTATCTAGATAGTGAAGTGCTGGTGAATTTGGACGTTGAACCCACAAAAAAAAAACCAAACAAACCCACAAAACGTTGAGCGCACGCGCGCGTGCATACACACACACACACACACACACACACACACACACAGCAGTAGGAAGGAAGCTAGGGGCTCCCCAAAGCTAGGGTGTCACTTTTACGCATTTGAGACAGGAAGTGGTAGTTTACGGGTGTCGTACTGAAAGCGACTGATTAGATCCAGGGCCCGGGATCTCGTAAGTACTCAGTCTGGACTTTGCCTCTGCGGGAAAGCGGAGCGCTGTCCTCTCCCACCACACCTGGAACCAGAGCTTTTCTTTCCGGATGCCGTCACCCAGATCTAAACGCGTGGAGGAAGCTGAGAGAACCTGGGGGATCTCGGAGAGGTGCGGGCCCTAGGGGAACCCAGGGACTTGGAGGTGGAGGTGAAAAATCAATGAAACAGAAAAACATCATTTGACTCGGACTTTGAAAGATAGGGAAAAGTGCCCTGAGCAAGGGCTGGCCTGCATCAATCAGTCTTCCAGCCAATGAGACCGCAGAAGCAGGTGTCTTTAACCTCATAGACTTGAGGACTCCTTCCTGACCTGGGAGATCCAGCTTCTCCACTTCAGCTACAGAGCCCAGCATGTGGGGTTACCTGTCCTTGTTACCAATCTTCCTAACTCTATGGGCCATCGTTGGCATCTGGATTGTGTAAGTAACAGAGGCCCAAAGGATGTCTGGATCTGAGGGAGGAGGACTGGGGTCTGGACTCCTGGTCTGAGGGAGGAGGCTGGGTGTTGGATGCCAGCTTGTGACAGAGGATGGGAGGTGGAAATCCATTACCACAGAGAAGTGTTTGGTTGGTGAACAGAAGGGAAAGCTATCCACGAGAAGCCCCTACTGACTTCCTGCCTTTCTCCAACCTCAGTTTTGCAATTGCTGTAGCGAACAGGACTGTGGACCTCGAGAAAGGCTTCCCCTTCATCAGGTTGTTATGGTTGAGGGGGTGATGGGAGGGGGGATGCAGGGTTTTGCCTTGGAGGAGCCGAAGGATGACCCTGTTAATCTTCCGCAGTAACTGTGGGTCTTACGCTCCCCAGAGCTGCATTTTCAGCCAAGTCCTCAATACAGGGGCTGCTCTAGGTGAGTATTTCCAGATCTTTCCTTTCCCCTAGCTTCTCCTTCCCCAGATCAGGGCAACCAGCACCTCTTACCCAGAGTCAGAAGTCCACATCCCAGCCTTCCTCCCTCAGACCCCAAGGTCCAGACCCCAGCCCTCCTCCCTCAGAACCCAAAGTCCTGTCCCTCCAAATTTCTTCTTCCCTTATCTTACGCTTGTATCCGACACCACCCTCTCCCTGCTCCAAACCCTCCGCTCAGCTGAGAACCCTGTGGTGAGTCAGACTCTCACTCCTGTCCGTCTCCTTAGCTGTTTGGATCTGCATTGTGCGTTATCACCAACTCCGGGACTGGGGCGTCAAAACGTGGCAAAACCAGCTGATTCTGTGGTCAGGGCTCCTCTGTGCTCTGGGGACCTCCATAGTAGGTAACTTCCAGGTGAGATGCCCTTGGGAGCCAACCTGTTCAGCCGCCGGAAAGCGGACTACAATTCCCAATGTTTCTCGCGGCTTTTGGCGGCTCTTTCTGTGAACTTGACTCGCAAGGCTTTCTGGGACTTGTAGTTCTCATTGACTCTCGGACCACGCTGGGGAGAAGAGGGCTGTGAGTCCTGTGCTAGGTTGTGTTCTCAGAACCGTGTGGAACCCTTGGAAGTTGGGAGAATTTTATTGCAACCCCCATTCTCCGTCTCATTTAGTTATGAAATTATCGCGGTTCATTCAGTGTTGGTGTCCGTACAATGGTTGAGTCTTCTCTCTGTACAGACTCTCCACAGAACTCCATTTAGTCCCCTTGGCCTTAGCCTAATGTGCAATCAGCCGGTCAGTGGGTGATCAGAAATGGATGGAGATGTCATAGACTCGAGGCCCGGCATTCCTGAAGCTCTGTAGACAATTGTAGAATGAAGGGACAAAGGGTAGGAAAAATCTCACTGGGTTTTTTGTTACTGTATTTTATGTCCTGTCTCTGATGTTTAGCCTCCTGCTGAAAGCTGGGGAGGTGCGGGGTGGGAGGGACATCAGGATGCCGAGAGAGCCTCCACTGTGTTTGCTTAACAATTTATGTGCTTGCTCATTACGGCTATGTTCCTCAACCTACTGCTATGCTATCGTTAGTATAGTCCTTCCTCAAGCCCCGCTCCCCGGTCTGGTGACAGAGTCTCAAGTAGCCCTGGCCAGTCTGGAACTCAATATTGGAGGATGGCTTTGAACTCCTCCAGATCCTCCTGCCTCCTCCTCCAGAGTTCTCGGGTGGAACAGGTGAGACCCACTCCTGTTTTATGGCACACTGGGAACCAAACCCAGCCAAGCACTGTATGGAATGAGCTGTCTCCTCATTCCCTATTATCATTTTATTGCCTTTTTAAGGCTCTTCCTTGGGCCTTCCTCCAGTTTTCTCCTCCCTCCATGGATGTGTTTATTTGAGACAATCTGTTTTTGTATCTCTGTTGACCTTGAATCTGCATTCTCTTATCTCAGCCCGCAGAGTGCTAGGATTGCAGGGCAGTGCTACTACCCTGATAGTTCATGAATTTTATTTTTTTGTTTGGTTGGTTTTTTTTTGAAACAAGTCCTGTCGATATAGCTCGGGCAGTCCTAGGACTCGCTACATAGCCAAGACTAGCTTTTGAACTCCATGTCTTCCTGCTTCAGCTAAGATTTCGCATGTGTGCCATCACACCTGGCCTTATTTTAAAAAAAAAAAAAAATCCCTATATGCATTTTAACAAGTGTTCCTGTAAGTCACAAACCATTATTGTGTCTAAGAAATTTTCACCTACCATGTATAAGAGTTTGGGAGTTGTTGAGGTGGTTCAGCATCTGAAGGCCCTTGCAACCAAACCTGGTAAACTGAATCTGACCCCTAGGACTCACATAATGGAAGGAGGAGAATTGATTCCTCTACCTTGATTTTTTTTCTTAATCTAGATTTTGCTGGGCATGGTGGCCCAGACCTGTTATCCTAGCAGGAGGTGGAGGATAGAGGGTCAGGAGTTCAAGGTCACACAGAGAGAGTTCAAAGATAGCCTGGACCCTCTGCTAGACCCTGCCTCTAGGGCTGGGGCTGTAACTCAATGATATGACACATGAAGTCCTAGGTTCAGACCAGGAGTTAAGGTGAGGACACAGAAAGACCCTGTCACAAAAACAAACAAACAAAAAACTAAAACTAATAATCAAAAAAAAAACATTTCCCTTTGGGGCATATTTCCCTCTCTCTCCCCACTTTGAGAATGAAAGATTTATTCTACTCTTCGTGTTTCCTGAACATCTACTTTGTAAAAGGTACTGTGTTGGCTTTGGGGTTTTGAGGACCTAGAATTGAATTTAAATGTAAATGGCTTAGCAGTTAAGAACTCTTGTGCTAGTGATGGTGGCACAGGCCTTACTCTCAGCACTCGGGAGGCAGAGGCAGGCGGATCTCTGTGAGTTCGAAGCCAGCCTGGTCTATAGAGTGAGTCCCAGGACAGCCAGGGCTACACAGACACTTGTTGTTCTTCTGGAGGACCCAAATTTGGTTCCCAGCACATAATCCCTTGTAATTCCAGCCAGGCAGCATCAGTGGATCCAGTGCCCTAGCCTGGCCTCCGGTCATGTGGTGTGCACATGCACGCAAATAAAATCATAAATACTTGCTTTGTGGGGCTGACAACAACCAGCCATGGTGCCTAGTCTGAAAGTTGGTGATGGGGTGCAGGTTCTATTTGTTTGTTTGCTTGCTTGCTCATTCATTCATTCATTCATTCGTGTGTGTGTGTATGCCCGTGCGCGTGAGAGAGAGAGAGAGAGAGGATGTGCGTGCCACAGCATGTGAGTGGAAGCCAAAGAACATCTTTCAGGAGTGGCTTCTCTTCTTCCTCCGTAGGTACCCTGAAAGCTGTGCCATCTCACCGGCTCTGGGTTTCGAATTTTCAATTACACCTGTCGGACTGGTTCAAAGTCTCTTCTTCTTCCTACCATTCCCCTCCCCCTGCCATCATTTTATTCTCAATTCTCCTCCTTCCCCTCCCCTCCCCACCAGGAAAAGAACCAGAAACCCACACACCTGGCAGGGGCCTTTCTGGCCTTTGTCCTGGGCAACCTGTACTTCTGGCTACAGATCTTTCTGTCCTGGTGGATAAAGGGTATGCCTCAACCTGGGCCTCGCTGGATTAAACCTCTACGCCTGAGCTTGTGCAGCCTCGCCACCATCCTCATTGTGACCAGTATCCTTTAGCTGAGTATCACAGCCGGCGGCCCTTCTTGTCTCTGGGCCTTAGTGTTCATCCAAGATGGCAGCTCCCTAGTGGAAAGTGGAAACCAGGTGTGGTGGCGCAAAGCCTGTAACCTTAATATCGGGGAGGGAGAGTTGTGAGTTCAAGGCCAGCCTGGGCTATGTGGTAAGACTGTTTCAAAAACAAAACAGATGTAATAGGTAGCACTGACTTTGAGGTCAGATTGGTGGCTCTGGAACCTAATTTTCTCCCTATGTTATGCCGAGAAACTTATACTGGTTTCTTACATCCCTGAAGGGACTCAGTTTCCTCACTTATTAAGTGCAAGTAGTTGAGATGGGGGCAGAGGATCACCATGAACTTGAAGCTAGCCTGGCCTAATAGTGTGACCTGACCTGAAGAAAACGAAGATGGTTATGTTTTGTTTTTGGAGACAGGGTTTCTCAGTTGTAACCCTGGCTATCTTGGAACTCACTCTGTAGAGCAGGCTGGCCTCGAACTCATGGAGATCTGCCTGCCTCTGCCTCCCGATTGCTGGGATTAAAGGTGTGGGCCACCACTGCCAGTCCGAAAGTGCAAATAGTTAACAAGCTGACTCCCCTGTATTGAGGAAGAACTAGGACTCCGTGCGGGCTAGAGATGCTTAGATCTCTGTCCAGCGTGGGTCCTGTAGCAAATAGGCATTAGGAGAAAGGCCCTGTTAATAGTTGGCTGCTAGGGGGCACCCCATGGCATGTCAAGCATCTTTCTGGGTGCTGAAGAGCCGCAGCAAGCTCAGATAGTAGTCCCTCGGCCAAGGTGACCGTCCTGGCTGGGATTAGTGACAGGCTGCGGGTGACTGGTGCATTCCACAGGACGGGACAGGATGCTCAGCCGTCTTTTCCCAACTTGAGTGTTGTGACCTGAAATGGCCTAGATGGTACCGGCCCTGCGTAATTAGAAATGCTACTAACCAGAGCCAGCCGTGTGTGGTGTGTGTGTGTGTGTGTGTGTGTGAGAGAGAGAGAGAGAGAGAGAGAGAGGGAAAGGGAGAGAGGGAGAGACAATATGTCAAGTCTATGTAGTCCAGGGTGGTTTCAAACTTGCTGTGTACTCAAAGATGACTTTGAACCTCTGGTCGTCCTGACTCTCTTAAGTGCTGGGATTCTAGGTGTGGGATACCATACCTTTCTTCTTCAGTCCTGAGGAGTGAATCCGAAGCTTTGCGCACGCTGGGCAAATACTTTACCAGTTGAGCTACACTCTCCGGCCCCGCCCCACCCTTTCGAAACATTTGCTCATCTAGTGTGTGTCTGTGAATATCTGCGTGCGCGTGCTCATGCCCCACAAAACTCACACGGAGACCGGAGTACAGCTGTGGAAGTTGCTTCTCTCTTCCTCTTCCTACCGTGTGATTCCTGAAGACCGAATCGAGGTTAACGGCTCGGTGGCAAGCCTCCTCACTTGCAGAGCCATCTTGCCTGCCCTAGTCCTCGGCTTTTTTATTATTTTTTTCTTTTAATGTGGTGGGTATAAGTATTTCGCAAGCGTAGCTTGTGTGCCGTGTGCATATCTGCTGCCTGCAGAAGTCGGAAGAATCAGATCCCTTGGCACTGGAGTGGTGAATGGTTGTGAGCCATCATGTGAGCGTTGGTATCACACCCAGGTCCTCTGCCAGAGCAGCCGGTGCTGTGAACCACTGAACCGTCTCTCCAGTGCTTGCCTGCCACTTTTAAGAAGCTTTGAAATCCGAGAATGAGGCCAGACTTGTGAATACTTGTGACGCTAGCACCTAGCACCGGCCTGTGCTAAGGCAGGGGGATCATGAGTTCAGGGCCCGGGAGGACAACTCAAGATGCAAAAGATACAGCTCAGTGGAGGGAGCTTCCCTACAAAGGTGCTGGGATCGATATCTAGCACCCCTCCAAAAAACTATATATACGTATAAACTATATATATGTCTGTGTGTGTGTGTGTGTGTGTGTGTGTGTGTGTATATATATATATATATATATATGTTTTTTTTGGTTTTTTTTTTACTATGTAACCTTGGCTGGCCTGGAACTCACTATGTAGACCAGGCTGGCCTCCAACACACAGAGATCAGAGATCCACCTGCCTCGGCATGAGACACAAATAGAAAAACAACAAACAAAAAACCCAAAGTTTTAAGGAGTTGTGTGAAGCCAGCCAAAGCAGAAGAGGGTGATGGGTAAAACAGATAGGGTACAAGGTGACAGGCTGGTCTAGGCATCGTGAAATTGCCAATGGTCAACTTGGATACAAGAGGAGAGTGGGGGTCCTTAGAAAGAGCAGGTTTGGGCCGGGAGAGTCAGTTCTGTCAAGGAGTTAATGTGCGGGAGGCTGTGGGGGGCTGCTCATGTGCGTGACCCTTGACCCTGTGTAGTGATCATCCTGCACTCTCAACACATGCGCTCGGCCTCCGCGGCCTGCGAGTGGGCGGTGGCGATGCTGCTCTTCATGCTGTTCGGCCTCTTCTCCGTGGACTTCTCCAGCATGCGTGGCTGCACCCTGCACTTACAGCCCCGAGCGGACTCCTGCCTCCCGCAGCCTCCCCCTGCGTCTCCGAATATACTGATGTCACCCCCTGCGTCCCCGAATATACTGATGTCACCCTCTGCGTCTCAGAATATACTGATGTCACCAGCACTCTGACTCGGTGGGACCACCCTGTCGGGAGAGGACGAGACCGGGCCGAGCCGGGCTCACCCTAAAGTGGACAGCCTGACGGATGCGTGGCGAGAGGCAGCGTCTGGGTACCCACCTGTCCCTGCGATCAGAAGCACCCCAGGCATTGAGAGGCGAGGGCCAGCCGTCTGTCCCTGATCAAGGCTATTTATTAGTTGTTGTTGCTGCCGGCGGAATCAGACACAGACGCAGGCAGGATCACGCGAAACCAGAATTCCTTCCGGGAGAGCAAATCCGTACAGAAGGTCGTAGGGGAAAGGGAGAGGGACCTGGGGGGAGCAGGGGCCCAGGAAGGGGGGTGGGGCTGGGGATGACACAGAGACAGAGGGCCCTGTCCGGATCTGCTAAGCCACCCCCAACCAGCTCCCGTCCCTCCCCCACCCCACCCGCAGAGATTGATCAATAAATAAAATAATAAATTAATCAATAAATAAATAGAAACAGCTCCCGCCCCCTTTTTGCCCTAGAACCTCCCCCCATTGGGCACGGCCCCTGGAGCCCCATCCCTGCAGGGCAAGGCCGAGTTTTGTGTCCCCCCCCTCCCAACATACTCCGTGGGCCTTATATACAGATTCACAGTAGGGGGAGCAGGGAAGGGGGGTGGAGGGGGCTCCCCTCCTTCCCTGGCCCCCAGGGGTCAGGGTAGAGGGGTTCCATTGGTGGCCAGGAGCTTCTTGTCCTTAGGGGGTCCTCGGCGGGGAGAGCTGCTCAGATCAGGGTCAGGGCGGCCTGGTGGGGGCTGCAGGCTTCGGGGTGGGGTACCAGCAGGCCGGGTCTGGGCTCCATTCTTCTCATCTGCAAAGGAGGAAACAATTTTGTATGGCTTGTCCGGCTGCCGACCCCAGGTTAAGTCCTTTGGTCCGAGTGGCTCCTGGGAACCAAATCTGGGCTGGAGAGATGGCTCAGCAGATAAAAGGCGTGTATCACCAAGCCTGATGACCTGACTTTGATCCCTGGGACCCACATAGAAGGAGAGGGGGGGGGTCCTCTGACCTCCACAAGTACACCATGTGCTCACCCCCGTATGCAAATAAATAAATGTAACAGTAATAGTAGTAATAACAACAATCATAACAGACCAAATTCACCATCTGTGGGACTTCAAGGCTCAGAGACCCGCAGCCAAGGAAGCATACCCTTTCCTGCGGGGGGATCCATAGGTGTCCTGTAGCTTAGAAAACCTGCCCTGTTTGTCTGAGGCCCAGGCCGGCCCACCATGAGAAACCCACCATGGGGCTGATAGCTGCAATGCCCTCTACCTACAACCAGGTAATTCTGTGGGAATGGGGCTCACGGTATTGCGGATCTCCGGGGGAGGGGGTGCCTCAGACCCTTCTGGGTTCGCTGACCCGAGTTGATGTGTCCACGTAGGTCAACTTCAGAACTCTACGTGGACCAGGCTGTCCTCGAACCCACAGAGAGCTGCCTGCCTCTGCCTCCCGAGCTGGGATTAGAGGCCACTACACCCAGGCTCATCGTGTTCCTTAGATCACATGTTTATATGTTTGCGGGGACACAAGCGGGGGTCAGAGGACAGTTTGGGGGGAGCCGGTTTTTTTTTCCACCGGACTTGGAACTTACCAATTGGTAAGAGTGGTTAGGGGTTCTCCAGTCTCCACCTCCCAGGTGCTGGGAGTACAGGGCCACGCTGCAATGGCTGCCTTTTCTTTTTCCCTTGCAGCCCTGTTAAGTACGAACTCTACCGCTGAGCTAAATCACCAGCCCCTGGCTTTTCACAGGGCTCTGGGGGAAGACACTCAGGACTTTTCTGCCTGCTTAGCCAGCGTTGTACTGACTAGCCATTTCTCTCTGCCCCTGTTTTCTTCTTCTTCTATTTTTTTTTTTTTAGATGTTACTTATTTTACGAGTGTTTTCCTGCATGTATGCGCACCGCGTGTGTGCCTGGTGTCCACGGAGTTCAGGAGAACGTCAGATGTCCTGAAACTGGAGTTCTGGATGGTTGTGAGCCACCACGTGGGTCTGGGCCATCTCTGCCTGGCGTACCCCCCTCCCCTCATTTGTTTTTGTTTTGAGACAGGATCTTACATAGCTCAGGTTGCCTTGAACTCACTCAGTAGCAGAAGATGACCTTGGACACCTGATCCTCCTGCCTCAGTCTCCCAAGTGATTGGATCATAGGTCAGGTTAATAGGATCTAGGGTCGCCATGGAAACAAGACTCTGAGCGTGTTTGTGAAGGATGGTCTGGATTAGGATAATCGGGGGTGGGGGGTGGGGGGTGGGAAGACTAATTTAAGGGAAGATCTTAAATGAACTGGTGATGCCAGGGGCAGAGCAACATTGCCAGCTCTGGAGGAAGTGGCCACAGGTGAATTAGGGAGAGGGCAGCTCTCAGACCCACCAAGCCACTGGGCTGGGGTCCTGAACTGAGTAAGAGGAGAGAGAACTGAGCACCAGCACCCATCACTTATACTCTACATACGCCTGTGCACACGTGACCAGCACCATGCCCGCCCTCCCTGTCACGGTGGACTACCCCCTGGAACTGTAGGCCCAAACAAACCTTTCTTCCCTTTTTAATTTCCCGTGTGTGCGTGTTGTGTGTGTTAGCGCTCCAGCGTGGAGGGCAGAGGACTACTTTCAGGAATCAGTTCTCTCTTCCATCGTGCGGGTCCTGGGGACTTAACTGGGGTTGTCAGGCTCAGTGGGCAAGCAGCACCTTTAGACACTGAGTCCTCCCGCCAGTCCCCACTTCCTGAAGTTGCTTTTGTGAGGTATTTTATTACAGCAACCAGTCATTTATCTGATCCTCCTGGGCACCGACACTGAGGCCTGAATAACTTTGTTATGAGAGGTGTTCTGTGAGCTGCAGGGGTTTTCAGCATCCCCGGTCCCCACCCACGCGATCCCCATAACATCCTCCCGTCCTCTGTGTGAGACAATCAAAGTCGGCACACCTGCCTGGTGTCCCTGGGGAGGCGGTGGTAGGCTGAAGAATGGTATCCCCGCCATCATAAAGCTGGGACTGTGTGAAACCACTGAGACCATTTGTGATTCAGGATAATCCCCGTGGGTGGGGAGACTGCCTTGGGTTATCCGGGTAGACCCAGTTTAGTCACAGAGTCCTTGAATGAACCGGTAATGTCAGGGACAGAGCAGCGTTAGCAGCTCTGGAGGAAGTGAAGAAGGTAAGAACCGCAGAGCGAGAGAGGACAGCTCTCAGGAATGTACCCTGATGTCAGCCTGGGTGCCTCACCTCCGGGACTGTAGGATGAAAAGTCTGTACTGTTTCGGGGAGCAACTTTGAAGTTATTTCTTAACGGCAGCCAAAGGTAATGAGCCCGAGGTCAAGACTAGCCTTGGGAGCTACAGAGACGGCTCAACACTTCCAGAGGACCTGGGTTCGGTTCCCATCAGCCAATGGCGGCTCACACTTGCCTGTAACTCCAGTTCCAGGGTTTCTGACACCCTCAGACAGACATGCAGGCAAAATGTCAATGAACATCACACAAACACACACACACACACACACACACACACACACACACACCCCAGCCCTGTCAAGAGTCAAGCCACTAGGGTCCTCCAGTGGCTACTATAGTCATTGCTGAGTTTTCTTTGCCCTACCCCTTCTAGAGCAGATAAGGACGGAGGACCTGGATGAAGACAGGGAGATGCCATGATTTCACTGGACTCTCATGCTCCTTTCCTGCACCCTATTTGGGGCCTGCTTCCCCAAGCAAACCTTTCATTCACTTAGAATTCTCACCTTCGCATCCTTCGTTGCTATGGCAACCATACCTGGAACTACGGGCTGAAATGTTGTGTCCCTCATGCTGAAATCATTACCCCTAAGGTGCTGGGGCCTCTGGGAGACGATTAGGTCTTGAGGGTGGAGCCCCATATATGGGATTAGTGCCCAGAAATTATAAAAGACCTCAGTGAGACTCAGACTGCTAGTACACGCCTGCAATCCCAGCAGCTGGGTCAGAGCAGGAGGATCAGGAGTTCAAGACCACCTGTAACTACATATCGAGCGTCGAGGCCGGTCTGGGATATATGAGACCCTGTCTGAAACAAAAACAAAACCTAAACAGCCACCCCTCCGATGACTCCCATGCCTTTCCTCCGTGTTGGAGACGCAGAAAAGGCCATGCGTGAATGAGGAAATCACCTCCAGACAGACACAAAATCTGTCTCGCTGCCTCGACCTTGGATTTCCAGTCTCTGAACAAAAGAAAAAAATCCTGGGCTGAAGAGATGGCTTAATGGCTAGGAGCCCCGGATGCTCTTCCAGAGGACCTGTGTTCAATTCCCAGCTCACAACCCTCTGAAACTGCACTTCCCCGGGATCTGGCGTCCCCTCCTGGCCTCCACACGCACCAAGCATGCGCAGCGTGCACAGACACGCGTGCAGGCAAGAGCACCCCTAGACATAAAATAAATATTTTTTAATTAATTAAAAATAAATGTTGTTTATTTTTGAGACAGGGTCTCAAGAATATCTATCTGATCATGAATTCAATATATAGCTGGGGATGATTCTGAATTTCTGGTCCTCCTGACTCCCCTTCCAAAATGACATGACAGCCATGTGACACCACTGCCCGTTTACGTGGGGCTAGGATTGAACTCAGAGCGTAGGGCAGCCTGGCAAGCGCTTTGTGGCCGAGCTACAGCCTCAGACCTCTTCGCTTTCAGACAGTTTTACCAAGTGGCCCAAAATGGAACCGGTCACTCAGGATGGACTTGGGTTTCGGCGCTCTTCCTGCCTCAGCTTTCTGAATGCTGGGACGACAGGCGTGTCTCCATACCCAGTTCCCTGCTGTCTATAAGCCACCCAGTTTCATGGGGGTTTTTTTTGCTTTTCTTTTTCTGTGCTGGGGATTGAACTCAGGACCCTTCTCCTTGCTAGGCAAGCTGTCTACCTCTCAGCTAAACCCTGGTCAGCCTGTATCATCCTCTTATGAAAACCTGAGCGAATTATAACACTTCCCCAAGGTCTGGCCTCGCTCTGCCCCCTGGATGTCAGAGGAGAACTACGTTCTTCAATGCCAATGACATTTGGGTCCTGCAAATACGGCCACTGATCTGTCCTACCTGTCCTGGTTTTGGCCTAGCCCAGGCACATGGGGATGGCTGGTTACACCCCCACAGAGCGTAGCGTCCGAGTTCTGTGGTACCATGTTCCATCGCTCCCAACATGGAGGCCACTGTTCTCTTAGGGACCCCCAGGCTGCTGAGGAGTGCCTTCTCAGACCCCAGCCTTGTGAGAGAAGTCTATTCCCACACAGTAGAGGGGAGGCCTCAGCAAGACGCTGGCCGCAAGTCTGAGAAGTGGGCCAGCCTGGCTTCTCTGCAGCAGAGAGAGGCCTTGTTTGTTCCCGGTCAACCCTGGATGCTGGGCCACCCACCTGCTAGGGCCTGCACGGAGGGCTGGTCGTGCGTACTCAGCAGCTGTGCCTGGATGGTCTCCACCACTCGCTTGAACCGACGGCTGGGACCTGGGGAGACGGGCAAACAGGAAACACGGTGACTCAGGGTGGAGGCAGGCGAGGTCCCTTGTCAAGCATGACTGTCCTCCTTTAAGGGTTAATCTTTCCAACTCTGTTGGGCCCGCCCGCATCGATAACTGGTTCCTACATGGATCTCTATGTTGCACGAAAGGAACATCTTCATTTTAGTATGACAGCAGGTGTTGATTTCTATGTAAATAGATGTTGTTGCTCATTTAACTTTCCTTAAGGACGCAAGGGGGGAAAAAAGAAAGAAAAGTAAGTGAGGGTCTGGAGAGATGACTCAGTGGTTAAGAGCTCCGGGGGCCGGAGTTTGAGTCTTAGCATCCACGTGGCGACTCGCGACTACCTGTAACTCCAGTCCCAGGGAATCTGACGCCTTCCTCTGGCTTCCCTGGGCACCGGGCACACACGTGATGCACAGACACACAAAGAAAACAACACCCACACACATAAAATAAAATTGTTTTCAAGATAGGAAAATAAGCGAGAGAGACTGAAAACAACAAGAAAAACCAAACTTGGGCAAGATGGCTCAGTGGGTAAAGGCGCTTGCTGCCGAGCCTGACAACCTGCGTTCAGTCCCTGCGGCCCACGTGGTTGGAGAGAACTGATCTTTGACCTCCACATGACTACTGTCTCACACACACACACACACACACACACACACACACACACACACACACAAGCACACACACTGCAGCCTGACTCAGAAACTCTTAGAGCAAACTCACATGTCCTGACTGTAACATCAAAACTGGTGACAAAGAGAGCAAATAGAGGAATACCGATCTCAGGAACCAAGAATTGAAAACAAGGCATTCTTGGGGTTTTTCCTCTCTCTCAGGCTAACTCTCGATTGGTCATGGCTGCCTGGAGTTAAAATTCTGAAGCTGCAGCTGGGCTCAGGAAGAACTCCATGGATAGATTGGTGATGTCTGCTCTGGGTAGGGCACTGATGTTGGAGGCTCGCATGCTTACACTTCTAATAGAAGTTGAAAGGGTAGCACAACCTGCTCTGCAGTCTTTCCCCTTTGTGAATGAGTGATTACTGATATCCGTGAAATAACTTTTCATTATACACTCCCGTGGATAGATTGGGAAAAGGAAGCACGTCGGGTGGGGGAGGGGTGGCTCCGAGTCAGCACAGTGCTGGCTTCCTCTTCTTGCTGCCCTTCTGTGCCCATATCCTATCCTAGATATCCTGAGCACCCCCAGTCTGGTCAGGAGCAGCTCACCAGAGATAAGAGTGAAGGTGACTGAGTAGACGCCACCCCCACTGCTGCCATCTCTTCGGGGTGAGGGCTCCGGACCCTCAGAGGAGCTGATGTCCACCTGGAAGCGGACGGGCTTCTGGAAGACGGAGGGACCACCGCTGGCCTTGTATTCGGCCCTGAAGCTGGTCTGGGACAGCACACTGTGACTCAGGCTGGGGATCTAGAAGGTGAAGGACGTATGAACGGGGGAAGTCTGAGGAACAGATACCCATCCCACACCTGGCTTGGGACAAGTCCCATCAGCCACTGGGGCAAAGAACAACCAACAAAGCCTTGGGAGGGCCCTTTGCCCGATGGTGCCACCTTCAGAAGAACGAGTCCTAAGTTTGCGTGGTCTGATACCTAAGGATAGTTCCAGCTTCTGAACCATATGAAATACACTCTTTCCTTCCTCTACAAGTCACAATGTCTTAGTAGTTACGAATTCCATCGGCCCGACAGCAAAGGACTGTGGGACTGGTAGTAGGTAGGAAGGGTTAAGGTCCACGGAGAATGGTTTTCCCTCTACCACCCTCAGATATTGTGGCAATCAGGAAACTGTCGCTTACGGACTTCTTTTACCACTTTTAGGCTTTGGGCCCAGTTGTCTGTCCCTGTCTCCCTGTTCCATACTGACAAAGTCTACCTTTTGCTGGAAAACTATAAATCCCATGAGGCTCAGAAGGAAGTCAGGCCAAGGCTAGAGTGGTGGGGGTGGGCTGGGCTAGGGAGTGTAGCTCTGTGGTAGCAGGGGATGCCTGGACTCTCACCGACAGAAAGGCATGGACAATGTCCGCTTTGATGCTGCTGAGAGGCTTGTCCTTTAGCACGAGGAATATTTGTTCTTCTTTATCCAAGGAGATGAAGTTCCCGAACCAGGAGCGTTTTGCCAGCCTGGGAGAAAGGGATAGAAGGAGGAGGGTCAGAGAGACACTAAGACAAATCTCCTCGGTTCCCACTCAGTTCCTTCCCTGTTGAACTCACTCGGGAGAGGATTCTGGTGTCAAACTGGACATCTCCTCGGCGGTGGGGACTGGTCAGGGAGGGGAGAGAAAGTAGTCAACACTTATTTGTCATTATCAGGGGCCCGGTGGGTGTAGTCACCTCCCAAAAGGCTAAGCCTAACCCCAGTAGTCTGATCTGGCCCTTCAGGAAAGATGCTGTGATTAGACCACAGCCCCAGGGTGGGGCTCAAGCTCTCATGGACCAATTAACTAGAGGGTCCAGAGTAGATCAGGACAGGACCTGTCTTCGTCTCCTCTTTGCCCAAAACCTGCTTCTTCTTTTCCAAACCTTACCATCTCCATTTGTCTTGGGACTTCGGAAGATGGCTCTCTTTCCCATTTCAAGACCCCCATGGAGACTTCCCGGAGGACAAGACGTTTAACCCCCTCCTTCCCACATCAGAATTCAGCAGTTGGCATCCCGGCCCCGCGTCTGCAGGGACCCCTACCCTGCATCTTGCGCCGGTGGAAGCGAGGGGAGCCCAGGAAGCTGTTGCGGATGGAGTTGAGCCGACTTCTCCAGGCGGCTCCCCCGACGCCACCGCCTGGGCTGGGAGGTGGTGTTGTTCCCGGGGTCCCGGTAGGGCTGGCTCGAGGCGTGTGCAGAGGTGAGTGCAAGGGGGTTCCGCCTGAGGACCGCGGGGAACCTGGGGGTCCAGGCAAGGGTGTGGACCGGGCACTGGGGGGTGGTGGCTGCTCCCCAGCGCCCCCGCCTCTGGGGCCCCGAGAAGGCAGCGTCTGTGTTTTGGAAGTTGGGGAGCCTCCGCCTCTAGCCTCGTCTCCAGCTCCTGGCTCCGGCGAGAAGGAAAAGACCGGACTCTGTGGAGGAGCGGGACCCTGGTGAGAGGTCGTACTACAGCTTCCAGGAGGCTTTGCGAGCACAGCGCGCTCAGACTCGCCGGGGAGGGCCGCGAGACATGCTAGGACTTGTAGTCCAGTCTCCCTCACCCGCGCTCAGGATTGGAGGCACTGTCTCCAGCCACCATCCTAGGACGGCAACCCCAGCCTAGGCAGAGACTGGCACACTGGAGGTGCTCAAAGAAAACCTTGTGATACACGATAAAAAGCCCTCGGATACACTGTAAAACCCAATCCTAAGAAGAGGGAAATGGGGCCTTTGACAAGGGTTAAAAGGCAAGAATGCTCATAGAACTGTATTTCCTGCTGACTTCTGAGGGGCTAGCCTTACCCTCGGGCTGCTCAGAGGGCTGGAGGATAGACCTGTGGAGGCTCCGCTCACGCTGCGGGATCTGTTCACAGGATTAAAAAAAAAATTATCCGTTTCAAAAGGTTCCGTCGGTACTTCGTTCCCACATCCTTCCAGATGACGGAACAAGCACCAGGCAGGGGAGGCCATTTGACCCCGGCACACGGAACATTTGAGGTTGAGCCAGGGTCTGGGACGCTCTGCGCCGTCTACATCCCGGGACTGGAGGTCCTTCCATCCCGGGACTGGAGGTCCTTCCAGAGAGGACAAGCTCTCACCTCTGACTGTGCTGGGCCATCTCCAAGGCCCGTCTGGTGGGCACTGGGGAGCCTCCACCCCCAGCATCCGTGATGCTCAGGACTTCCATGGACTTCCTCTCTGGCCTCTGCTTCCCGTGTCTGCTCAGCATGGGGGAATCCACGCGCTTCCGAGGTGGGTCTGAAGGGAGAGAATACGGGTAGGTAAACCTGCCCAGCAAATCCGCAAGCCGCCGCCGCACCTGTAAGACTGCCTTGTAAACAGATGGGGAAACTGAGACCCAGAGCTGGGAGGTTCTCATAAACGTCCAGCTGTCCAAACACATGCTCCCAGGAGCTACAGCGTGCTCCTCCCTCGGGAATCCTGGGGTCTGAACCGATGGACCTGTCGGCTTCTTACCAACATCATTCCGCGGAGGCAGGTCCTGGTCTTCACAGCTGGGATACCGCTCTTTCCGATCCAAGAGCAAATAATAGATCATCTTCTCTTGGTTTTCCCTGAGATGGGGGGAAAAGGGGAGGCCGGTAAGGGAAGACTGGGGTCATAAGCCAATCAGTGCCCAGGGCTGGAGAGATAGGTGGAGAGATAGGGGAAAGGTGGTTGCCACCAGAGTTTGCTGACCCGAGCTGGTTCCCTGGGACCCATCTGGTAGAAGGAAAGAACCAACTCCTGCCAAGTTACCCTCTGATCTTCACAGACGTGCTAGGCATACACTCCCCCTCTTCCCGTACATAAATACATGTAATGAGAAAAAATATGTAAAATAAGGAAGGTCGTGTCTGAACCAGACCTCGTTCCCTCCCATCTGCTGTGGTTCCCTGAGCTCAGACCACCTGGGATCTGCCAGGGGATCCAAGGGTCCAGGTCGGGACCCCAGCCTCCTCCGTCCGACCAAGGAATCTGGACCCCAGCCTCCTCCTTTACTTCGGAAAAGCCCGGAATTTAAAGTACACATTAAATTCGGTGTAATGGAGTCACTGTCCAAGCCTGCCTCGGTCCTAATACTTCTCAGCAATTTCTAGAAATTGCTCCTGCCCGCCAGCGCCTGTGGGTCCCTAAGCCTGGGTGCGGCACGCCCTCTTCAGGTTGAGTAGGAAACTGCTACGCGCATTCACCGCGGCTGTGAAAAGATCTCGGGGGGGGGGGGGGGGGTGGGGGGGGGGGCCCTTACTCCTCGCTTCGCAGTTCTCGGTGCAGCCGCTCGCGGTCTCTGAAGCAGCCCAGGGATGCCATGCTCTCCAGAACGTCAGGGTCCAGCTCTCCATTGGAAGGCAGGCTCCGCATGGCTACCCTGCGGCCTGGAGCTGGCTCCAGGCAAGGGTCTGGTTCGTGTTTCCCGCCCCTGGGAAGGTGCAGAAACACTTTGGAGAAACCAGCATCCGTCATGGAGCCTTTATCATCCCAGGCTCAGGTCCCATGCCCAGACTGCTCCTCTAAGGATCTGGGGAGTTTGGGTCCCCAGCTTGACTTCCTCCTCCCTCAGACAGGACTCCAGACCCCAGGCTCCTCCCTCAGACCCTGTGGTCCAGACTCCAGCCTCCTCCCTCAGACAAGACTCCAGCCCCCAGCCCCCCCCCTCCCTCAGACAAGACTCCAGACCCCAGCCTCCTCCCTCAGACCCAGGACCCCCCAGACCCCAGCCTCCTCCCTCAGACCCAGGACCCCAGACCCCAGCCTCCTCCCTCAGACCCAGGACCCAGACCCCAGTCTCCTCCCTCAGACCCAGGACTCCAGACCCCAGCCTCTTCCCTCAGACCCAGTGGTCCAAAACCCAGCCCTCCTCCCTCAGACCCAGGACCCCAGACCCCAGCCTCCTCCCTCAGACTCAGGCCCCAGACCCCAGCCTCCTCCCTCAGACCCAGCCTCCTCCCTCAGACCCAGGACTCCAGACCCCAGCCTCCTCCCTCAGACCCAGGACTCCAGACCCCAGCCTCCTCCCTCAGACCCAGTGGTCCAAAACCCAGCCCTCCTCCCTCAGACCCAGTGGTCCAAAACCCAGCCCTCCTCCCTCAGACCCAGGACCCCAGACCCCAGCCTCCTCCCTCAGACTCAGGACTCCAGACCCCAGCCTCCTCCCTCAGACCCGGTGGTCCAAAACCCAGCCCTCCTCCCTCAGACCCAGGACCCCAGACCCCAGCCTCCTCCCAGACTCAGGACTCCAGACCCCAGCCTCCTCCCTCAGACCCGGTGGTCCAAAACCCAGCCCTCCTCCCTCAGACCCAGGACCCCAGACCCCAGTCTCCTCCCTCAGACTCAGGACTCCAGACCCCAGCCTCCTCCCTCAGACCCAGGACCCCAGACCCCAGCCTCCTCCCTCAGACTCAGGACTCCAGACCCCAGCCTCTTCCCTCAGACCCGGTGGTCCAGACCCCAGCCCTCCTCCCTCAGACCCTGTGGTTCAGACCCCAGCCCTACTCTCTGACTCAGAGTCCTGTACCCCTAGCTCCCCCTTCCCTCTGGTCCCTAAACCCCTTCTTCGGCTTTGTCCTCCTCCGCCAGGACGCAGAAGTTGTTGAGACTGTGATTTCTCCCACTCCCACTCAGGACCGGAGCATTGCATCCTCTGTCCTAGTCCCAAAGGCCCCACCTCCCTCGGGTACCCAGCTGTTCAGTTCCCTCTTACTCACAGGTACCAAGGATGCTTCTGGATTTGCTCCAGCTGTGAGGGGATGGGTCAGAGAGAACAGAAATTAGGTCGGATACACTCGGGTAGGCGAGCAGTTACATCACACTGATCAGGGTGGACTCTGGGAGGTCCCTGACCCTCATTCCGCAGCCAGAGGCGGGATGGCGCCTCCGTCTCCCCCTGGTGGCGGCGGAGCATGTCGTTCGCACACCTGCAGTCTGACCATTTTTAAGACACCGGTAGTAGATTTCCGCGTGCACAGTGCCAGCCTTTTCAACCCCTGCCAATCCGCGCATGCGCCATCCCCAAGACCTGGACCTCCCTGGTCCAACCTCGGACTGCTTCCTCTCTGGTTTGTAAAGTCTAGGTTTTGCAGGACCTCGGACTTTAACCATCAAACTCATCCCTCCAAAGGTGACCCCCCCACCCCCACCCCGGAAACCTGCCCCACGACCCCCTTAGGGATTCTGCCGCTCCCTGCCAACTCACACTGAGCCTCTTCTCGGGCTCCACCTCGATCATGCCTCTCAGAAGGCTCTGGCAGTCCGGGGGAATGAAGTGCGGCATGTGGAAGACGCCGCGTTTCACCTTCTCCAGCAGCTGGCGCAGGTTGTCGTCGTCGAAGGGCAGCGCCCCCTGGGCAAGACACGATTGAGACCCCTTAGGCGCAGCTTCGGACTGGGGACCCGAGGCTCCCAGCGCTAAGGATGCAGCTCACCTCAGCGTGAGCACGGGAGGCGGGGAGGACACTTAATACCCTCACCTACGGGGCTGGAGATGTAGTTCAGGTGGTGGCCTGCTTGCCTAACATTCATGAAGTCCTGGGTTCGATCCCCAGCATATGCCTACGACCCCAGAACTTGGGAGGGAGAGGCAGGAGGATCAGAAGTTCAAGGTCATCTTCGGATAGATAGTGAGTTCGGGGCCAGCATGGGTGACATAACACACTGCCACAAACAAAAACCACATAAAAACAAAGAGACAAACAAAACATCCAAATAATCCTTACTCAAGTCCTCTTGAAGAGCTGTGAGTGCTCTTAGCCAATGAGCCATTTCTTCAGCTCATAATCCTCATTTTTGATAGGGAAATTAAGACACTGGGAAGCCCAGCAGTTTGCTAAAGGCTGTCCAGAGTGTACTATGGAACTGACACAGGAGAGATTTGCAAGGGGGACGTGTCTCTAAAACAACAAAACAGAAACCACCACTGCAAGTTCAAGGCCAGCCCCGGTCTACTAAGTGAATCCTAGGCCAGCCAGGGCTACATAGTGAGACCCTGACTGAAATGAACAAAACGGTAAAAGACAGGTAGACCTTCTGGAGGTACAGTTCAGGCGAGTGCTTGCCTAGCGGGTACCCGTCCCTAGGCTCTGTCCCCAGAGCTAGGGGAAGTTCCACCGGATACGCTTATCGCTCTGCATTTGCCAGGCATTGGAATGCATGCCTGTAATCCTAGCTCTCAGGAGGCTGAGGCAGGAGGACTGGGGCAAGCTTCAGGCCAGCCTGGCCTACATAGTAAGTTCTAGGTCAGCCAAGTTACTAGTGAGAGCCTGTCTCTAACTAACTAACTAACTAACTAGCTAACTAAGAGTGTCTGGTGAGGTGGTGCACGTCTTTAATCCTAGACTCTGTTGGTTCACAGCTAGCCTGATCTACTTAGAAAGACCCTGTCTGAATCTCACACACACACACACACACACACACACACACACACACACACACACAGGAGCAAGCAGGAAGAAAATGGCCGTGGTGTGGCTCAGTGGTCAGCAGAGTGCTCGTCCAGCATGCACAAAGCTGGGGTATAGCTCCCAGCACTGTGTAAACGGGACAGAGTCGACTGCTGAAACTCTAGCACTGGAGGAGGTAGAAAGCAGGCTAAGGCGGCCAGGTCATCTCCGGTTACATAATGAGGTCAAGGCCAGCCTGGGATATAGGAGAACCTGTCTCAAATAGGGCCGTGAACTGACTCTCGGGTAAGGCATGTGCCGCCAAGCCTGTGCGCCGGAGTTTGATCCCTGGGATCCACGTGGGAAGGAAAAAATTGCCTCCTGCTAGTTGTCCTCTGACCTCGTATGCCTTCCACACCAAATGAACAACCCTGTCTTGAAAAGTCAAAGGGGAGAGGAGGAGCAAAGAAAATAAGAGAATAAAAGGAAAAAAAAATACAGGTGGGCGTGGGATCATGTGATTTATGTGGACGGGGGACAGAGCAAGAAGGGAGTCTGGTATGACCTGCGGAGTCAGAGGATGGCTCTTGGGAGAGATGGCGTTGTGAGGGAGTCCCCAAGTGTTGGAAATGGCTGTCCCTGGTGTCTAAGGGGCACAGACAGAAGGCAGGGTGAAGGAAGACGGGGAGAGGGCGCCTTGTTGGTGGTCTTGGAGTCAGAAAGCCCGCTTTTGGCTCTGACGCCCGATGCGTTGGCAGTGAGCCTCAGTTTCCCACCTCTACCTAAGGAACGTCGGGATCCCTATCCGGAAAGGCTACGGGACAGATGTGAAGGGTCAGGCACGGCCCAGCTGGTCGTCATTACTCCCGGAAGTGCAATTTGAAGTGACCACTGTGAACAGTGAGTTATTGAGTACTGGAATAGTGAATTGTTGCTTCCGGGCAAAAACCAGCTAAGTCCTGTCTATCCTCGGCTCACGATCCTTTTCATCAAGGTAAACCGATTATTACTCTAATTTCTTAAGAAATGATTTATTTATTTTTATTTTATGTGCATTGGAGTTTGGGCTGCATGTATGTCTGTGCGAGGGAGTTGGATCCACTGGGACTGGAGTTACAGATAGTTGTGAGCTGCCGCCGTGTGGGTGCTGGGAATCAAACCCTGGTCCTCTGGAAGAGCCGCCAGTGCTCTTAATCACTGACCCATCTCTCCACCGCCAACTCCCCCCACCACCATCTAAATTGTTTTTGATGCATTTTTGTAGCTTGTTTGCAGTACTGGGAGTGGAACCCAGGACCCTGCACTTAACTTAAATCTGCGCGTTGGTACCCGAGAGAGCGACTCACTTGTCCAAGATGAGGAAGTGAGATTTGAACTTGTCTTTTCTGCATCGATGGCAAAAAGGCTGAGGGTTGGGTCTGGAGATCTAACCCAGGTGGTGGAGAGCTTGCCTAGCATGCACGAAGCCCGGGTTCAGCCCCTGGCACCGTACCTGCGAGAACAGGAGTTCGAGGGCAGCTACACCGTGAGTGTGAAGTCAGCCTGGGCTACAAGAAACTCTTGTCTCAAAAATACCTAAAAATGAGCTCAGCAGTTAAGAGTCCTTGCTGCTCTTGCAGAGGATCTCACAATCACCCATAATTCCAGTTCCAAGGGATCCAGACCCCTCCTCTGGCATCCGTAGGCACCAGGCAAGCACACAGTTCACAGATATACATGCAGGCAAAACACTCAAACACAAATAGGGATAAATAAATCTTAAAAACAACAAACAAACAAAACGTGCTCGGGGGTGGAGAGATGGCCCAGGGGTTAAGAGCACATACTGTTCTTCCAGAGGACCCAAGTTCAGTCCCCAGCGTCCACCCGAGGTGGCTTATAACTACCTTTAACTCCAGCTACAGGACCTGACACCGTCTTCGAGTTCCCCATGTACACACAGGCACACAAATAAAAAATAAACCTTAAAAAAAAAAAAAAAAGGTCGGCCAGTGGTGGCGCACAGCTTAAATCCCAGCACTCGGAAGGCAGAGGCAGGTGGAGCTCTGTGAGTTCAAGGCCAGCCTGGTCTACAGGGTGAGTTCCAGGACAGCTAGAGTTAGAACAGAGCAGCTCTGTCTCGAAAAACAAAACAAAAACAAACACAAACAAACAAACAAACAAACACAAAACCAGCCCATGCTCAGAAGAAAGCCCCCTTGAGTGAGTTGTTAATTCATGCTACAGTAGGGGGTTCGTGATAGGCCAACCCTGGGTCTTCAAAGACGAGTCAACTAAACAAATGTACAGCTATGAAAGTCACTGATCTGGGCCCAACCTTGAGGAGCTTCTGACAGACAAGGGAAGGGAGATAAAGCTTGAAGAATAATGCAGCAAAACGCTTCCTGACAACCCTGACCCTGGCCAGGAAGAGGAGCACTAACCACGGATCTGACCTGGGATGGCGGGGTGAGGGATGCTCTGGGAAGCTTCTAGGGGCTGAGGATTCAGAAGAGTCTTGATATTCACTAGGTAAGCCACAGAGCTAGCAAGGATGGGCTGTGTTCCGTCCTAGCATGCACAGAGCCCTGGGTTCGATCCCTACCAAGTGAGGTGGTGCACACCTGTGATCCAAGCATTCGGGACGTAGAGGCAGGAGGGTCATGAGTTCAAAGCCATCCTTGCCTGTATATGCCTTCAAGGCTAGCCTGGGAGACATGAGATGCATGTCTCCTTCTCCTCCCCCCTCTATGTATATACATGCACACACACATATACACATATATATACACACATATATGTGGGAGCGCTCACATACACATACATGCTAGAGATCATACGTATTTGTTTACATTCATGGGATCAAATACACATACATATATTTGACAGATCACATATATACCATACACATATATTTGTGAGATCACACACACATATATATTTGAGATCCTTCTCTTTCACGAACACCTACCTATATTCAAGAAATCACACACACACATATATGTGTGTATATGTGTGTGTATGTGTGCATATATAATGTGTGTATGTGTGTGTATATATGTATATATGACTTGAACCCCGGGTCACCCCTAGAGGGAGGACAGCAGGTATTCATTGCTCCACACCTTAGTCCTGGCTTAAACCCAGCTAAATTATTAGATATTAATTCTGCCTGCTTCACTGAAGCAAAGATGCTTTGTCCGCCCCCACAGGCTGGGGACACAGGCGCCAAAAGCCCCTGCCTCAACCAATCAGTCCCATTCTTGTGACCACACCCTCGACTGTGCCACATAGAAAGCACCCCGAAACCCCATTAAAGGGAGATGCCCACTGGCGTCTGTCCCCTCGCTGACTCACAGAAGCCTGACAAGGTCATGGCAGGATGCGGTAAAACCCACGGCCATCCCGCCACGCTGTGTCCTCCCCGCCATGTCCCTCCACCTGTATGTATGTGTGTGTGTATGTGTGTGTGTGTATATATATATATATATATATATATATATATATATATATATCTCCATGAAGTCACACGTGCACACAAATCCTAGAGAAGTCTCGCCCCCCCACACAATATATATGTTTTGGAATACAAACACACACAGACAGACACACAGAGACACACAAAGACACAGACAGAGACACACACAGACACATACACACACAGACACACAGACAGAGACACATACACATACAGACAGACAGACAGAGACAGACACACACAGACAGACAGACACAGACACACAGACAGACACAGACAGACAGACAAGACACACAGACAAACAGACACACACATAGACTGAGACAGACACAGACAGACAGACACACACACAGAGACACAGACAGACAGACAGACACAGACACACAGAAAGACACACACAGACAGACACAGACAGAGACACAGAAAGACACACACAGACAGACACAGACAGAGACACAGAAAGACACACACACACACACAGACACAGAGACACACACATAGACACAGACAGACAGACACACACACACACAGAGACAGACAGACACAGACAGATAGACAGACACACACAGAGACACACACACAGAGACAACAGAGACTCTCTCTCTCTCTGTCTCTCCCACTCTCTCTAGGAGGTGACCTGGAGGGGAGGGTGCAGGCAAGGTTCCATGCTCCACCGGGTCAGACTGTTCTAGAAATACGTGGTAGAGTGAAAAGCACCTTACCACAAGCAGGGCAAACAGGATGACTCCACAGCTCCACATGTCTGCCCGACGGCCATCATACTTTTCCCCCTGGAAGGCAAAAGGTGTTATTTCATCTGCATCTCTGTCCGTGACCCTTGACCTCCCTTTGGCCCTCTCTCACCTTGATCACCTCTGGACATGCGTAATGGGGGGACCTGGAGGAAGGAGGAGAATGCAGAGTGAGCGTAGATGCTCTGGGCTAGCTTCTCACCCTTCCCAGGGACTCCGGGGCGGGGTGGGGGGCCCCCACTCACCCGCAGCTGGTCTCCAGGAGGCTGTCCCCCACCTGCAGGGACGCCATGCCAAAGTCTGCGATGCGGATGTTGTTTTTCTCATCCAGGAGCAAGTTCTCTGGCTTCAGGTCTCTGTGACTGAGACAGACAGACGGAGCTCGGCTTTGGCTGCCTCGGGGAAGCTCATCCTCGCTCCCTCACTAGCTTTTAGAGTGAGATGCTTCTAGGATTTACTATTATCATTGCTACTATATTACTGGTTTTTCGAGACAGGGTTTCTCAGTGTAACCTTGGCTGTCCTGGAATTCACTCTGTAGACCAGGCTGGCCTCACACTGACTATGTAGTTGAGGATAGCTTTGAAATTATGGTCTTCTTCCACACGCCTTTTTGCGTACTCGAGTGTACACGTGGAAGCGCGGGCATCTGGGAGCAAGACGTTGACATCAGCGTCTTCGTCGGTCGCTCTTCGCTGTGCTTCCTGAGACAGGGCCTCTCATTTTATCCAGAGCTCATCAATATGGCTAGACTGGATGCCTAGCTGATGCTCGGGAACTTCCTGTTTCTGCCCCTCAAGGACTGAGTTTGCAGGGCTTCGTCTGTGTTTGTTCAATTCATTCATTCATTCATTCATTCACTTTTACATGGGTGCCAGGGATCTGACTCAGGTCCTTACTTTATGCTATTTCAAATGATATATATATATATATATATATATATATATATATATATATATATATCATCTTCATCTGTTTTTTTAAAAATTACATGTATAGCTGGGTGGTGGTATTATTTAGAGGTAAGCATGGCAAATGTTGAACGGGTTATTTTATTTTTTAGCTTACTATTTTTGAGATTTCACCTTGTATGCCTTAGTGTGTACCTGCGTGTATGTCTGCGGACTGCCGTTGTACGCAGTGTCTGTGAAGGGCTAAAGAGAGAGTGGGACTGGAGTCGGGTTACCTGTTGTTTTTTTTTTTTTTTAAAGACAGGGTTTCCCTGTGTAGCCCTGGCCGTCCTGGAACTCGCTCTGTAGTCCAGCCTGGCCCGGAACCCAGAGATCCACCTGCCTCTGAGTGCTGGGATTAAAGGCGTGCGTCATCACGACGGGCTTCAAGTTATTTAAAAAAAAAAAAAATGCTGCCACTCAAAGCAGACAACTGGTTCCCTCCTCAAGAGCTTTCTACTCCTGGACCAAACTCCTCGATATTTAAGGGTCAAATCTGGAGGGAGGTGGAGCTGTAGAATTCTGCAGTTTCTATTTGGAGAAGTCAGTAAGTGTGTCACACACAATATGTGGAATACTGCCCCCTACAGGCTAGAGTCTTCAATGTCAGGGCTTGATACCCTGGATGTTCAAAAAAGGTGTTGAACTTAATTTAAATAACATGAGTTTAGTTGCCTTTGAAAAGGATTTATTTTAATTTTTAAATGTGTGTGTGTGTGTGTGTGTGTGTGAATGTGCGTGTGACTGCAGGCGACTGGCGAAGCCAGAGGTATCGCATCTTCCTGGAGCTGGAGTCATAGGCAGTTGTGAGGCTTCAGATAGGGGTGGTAGGACTTGAAACTTGGATCCTCTCTAAGAGCATTGCATGTTCTACACTGAACAATCTCTTTAGCCGCCTGATTCTCCCTTTCGTAACTTTTATTTTTTTGTTTTTTCCAGACCAGGTTTTTCTGTTGTAACCCTGGCTGCCCTGGAACTCAGTCTGTAGACCAGGCAGGCCTCGAACCTACAAAAATCCACCTGCCTCTGCCTCCCGAGTGCTGGGATTAAAGGCGTGCACCACCACCGCCCGGCAGCGCCCTTTTGTTCTTAAGGACAGGGTCTTTCTATGTAGCCCAGGCTGTCTCAGAACTCTTTACACAGACCATGCTGGTGTTGGAGTCTCAGCGATGCTCCTGCCTTTCTCCTGAGTGCTAAGCTCACAGGTGTGGAGCCCTCACCCCAAACGCTGCTGCATCGTAACTTGTCTGGGCTGAAGGCTAGTCACTGAAGAAAAGAAATATCTTTTTGCAGGGATATTCATACGTCAAAGACACTGCGATTCTTACCTCAAATCAGACGCAATTATTAACTTGAAAAGGACCCCAGGTTTAAATGCAAGAGATAAAACTGTACAACTCCTAGACCATAGGATACAATCTTAGTGGCGAGATGGCTTAGTGGGTAAACACACTTGCCTCCAAGCCTGATGACCTCAGCTTGATCCCTAGGAGGCCCACACAGTGGAAAGAACAAGCTGCTGAAAGTTGCCCTCTGACCTCCACATGCGCACTGTTGCACACGTGTGTGTGCACTCTCTCACACGCACACCAATAACGAATAAAATGTAGAATACACCAAACACAGAGCTGCCTGTGGTGGTGCACACCTGTCATCTCAGCATTCGGGAGACTGAGACAGGGGGATTGCAATGATTTTGAGAGCAGCCTAGTCTACATAGGGAGTCTACAGGAAACCTGGACTCTCTTTCACACACACAAAGGAAAAAAAAAAAAGGAAGAAAGAAAAAGGCAGGGGATGTAGCGTAAAGGGTAGCTCTCGCTTAGCCTAAAACCACACACACACACACACACACACACACACACATATGCACACATACACACAAACAACATACACACACAGACAGACACACACATACACACAGACACACACATACACACACATACACTTACACATACATACACAGACACACACATACACACACATACACATACACACACACATACACATACACACATACACACACACACATGCACACATACACACAAAACAACATACACACACACATACACACAGACACACAGACACACACACGCAGAAACACACATACACACACACACACACACACACACAAATTTAAAAAAAATTTCTAAAATTACATAGCAACCATGCACAAGACTCAAAATGTATTTAAAACCACTAAATGGTACACTTTTCCAAAAGGGTAATCGGTATGGTCTGAGTTGCATACCAGGAACTTTAAAAAAAGGTTGGGGTTGAGGGCTAACCACACTGGTTTCTGCTCAGCCCTCCATGTGGCTGCAGGGCCCAGCCTCCGGGGCCACCCTCAGCCACCTCCCCTTCCAGCGGTCCCCTCACCAGATGGAGTAGCTATGGCAGAAGTCCAACGCGGACACGATCTGGCGGAAGAACTTCCGGGCCTCCTTGGGTGTCAGTCTCCCTTTTTTTACCAGGTAGTCAAACAGTTCGCCACCAGAAACATGCTCCAGAACCAGGTATCTGAAAGACACAGACGGGGCGGAGGGCTGGAAGGCTAGACCCAAGGCCTGGTCTTCCCTTTCCTGAAGGCGGGGAAGCCCCGATTTCCACCAGTCTGTAAGGTAGAAATTTCAATTGCTTATGAGTCTCTGGGAAAGAGACTCCAATTGCTTGCAGCCTCTAGGAGAAGTGATTCCAATATCCACGTCTCCAGGAAACCAAAACCCAATTCCCACTAGTCTCGGGCAGCTGGATTCCCAAAGAAACTCTTGGTTGTTTTTGGAGATAAAGCAACGCCGTTGGCACCCGAGGTCAGAAACCACAATTCCCACAGAACTCTGGGAAAATAAAGACCCTACTCCAATTTGCACAACCCCACCCCCACCCATGGGGCAAACCTCCAATTCTCATAAGCCTGTGACTTGAACAAACTCAAGTGCTCATTCTTTCTTGGGCAACAGCCATTACAGTGTACACCAGAGAGAAACTACCACTCCCATCAATTCAAAGAAGTTTAAGAAAAAACAAAACATAACACACACACACACACACACACACACACACACACACACACAAAACTCTCAACTCCCATAAGCCTCTGGGACATACAGAGTCCCAATTCCCATCAGCCACCTGGATTCTAAAGACTCCAAATCCCATCAGGCACTGAAAGACTTAAACCTTCAGTTCCTACCGGCTCCCAGGAAACAAAAGCTTGATTTCTGAGCTGTTGGCCGGCTAGATTCCCACGTGAAGCAGAAAGTCTCAAGAGCCCTCTCTCAGCCCTGACTGTGGAGGGGGAGCGGTAACTATCAACTGCGGAGACAATGGCTTCTCCTTGCCTCCACACCCGGGGAAGCCTGAGGACGACAACTCTTAGGAGGACCTGGGGCTGGGACCGGCTTCCAGCCTTCGGGAAACCTGTCCCACCAATCCAATGGATGTTGGAGTCGCTGCCTTCTACACACTGGGGTGGTCGGGTGGGGAGGGGAAGCGTGAGGCCTGTCCCCTCTACTGTTGTCCAGTCCAGCTGTTCTTTGAGACACCAGAGTCTGGACAAAGAGTCATTCTCCAAAGCCCAGAGAGCTGACCCCACCCCCATCCTTCCTGGACGGTCATGGACTTTGTGATATCGACTCAGGACGAGAGAGAGACAGAGAGAGAGAGAGAGAGAGAGAGAGAGGCCCAGAGTTGGGGTGGCCAGCCCTGGCATCGGAAGTGACGCTGGGATAGAAGAGACCTCAGATGTCTCAGAGTGGGAATTTAGGAGGATCCTCCCGGCTTTACTAGGTAGGCTTAAGGAAGAAAGAGGCAGCCAGCTGGGCTTGGTTGGACAGGTTGGTAATCCCGGCTACGCGGGAAGCTGAGGCAGAAAGATAGCGGCGAGAGGCTCAGCTCAGCCTCTCTTCCCCACTCAGGACCTCTCTGGCCCTGCTGACCTGCTGATACATGAGGCCCAAGCGAGGACTGCAGGGTGTTCCTGTATCTATGGGAAGTGATTGGGTACTCAGTGACCCGGCCTAGAAGTTTTTTTTTTAAGACCAGGTCATATGCAGCTCGTTCTGGCCTCCAGCACAGCTATGTAGCTGAGGATGACCTTGGATTCTTACACTTCCGCCTCACATCATGAGAGCGGAGGTCACCCATGTGTGCTGCTACATCCAGTTTATGTAGCACTGGGGGGGGGGGGTGGAACTCGGGGCTCCCTGCGTCCTACGGAAGCGCACTACCAACCGAATTCTGAACCACGACTCTAGCCCAGAAGCTTGTTTTTGCCAGGCTACAGTAGGTCCTGTTTCTGGAAAGGTCTGGAGCCAATAGAGCGGGGAGGGAGGACGGAGGGGCCGGGTGTCTATAAATACCTACAAATATTTCTTGTTCTCGTAGACGTCGTGCAGCTTGAGCACATGCGGGTGCTCGATGAGCTTCAGGATGGCGATTTCCCGCTCCACCTGAGGGGCCAGGGACATAAGAGAAGGGGTCAGCATGGCCTCCCGCCTTCGCCTCGGCACCCTGGACGTTCCTGCTACATGCATGCTTGCCAGCGTGCATGCGCGCACGTGCGCATGCACACACACACACACACACACAACACATGCACACGCACGCACCTTCATCAGCACCGATTCCGACAACTTCTCTCTGTTCACGATCTTGACGGCGACCTTCTGACCCGTGATGCAGTGGACCCCAAGTTTAACCAGCCCTGGAGAGCGAATTTAAAATATGGGGTGTTCTTCTGGAGCTTTCCCCAGCTCTTAAGCAGTCCACAGCCCCTCCACCCCAGCTTGGCTACCCTTTTCCTCTTTCCTGCATCCTGCATCGGAACTGGTGGCTGACAGCTGCCATCCCCACGGAACACAACTCCCTTTCCCTCCTGTTGTCCACTCCTGTTGCCCACCCTCTGGCTGCCCAGTCCACCGGCTTCCCGGGCCTTTCCCTCTGACTCTCTGGCCTTCTGGTATGTCTGCCCAACTTCATCTTTCTGTAATTTTTTCTCTCTCTCAATCTGTCTCCTTGCTCTCTCAACCAAGCCATCACTCCCTTGAATTCTTTGCCTTTCAGATGTCAGAAGCCCCATAACCTCACAAAGAATACACTCTCAAATTTTCTTCTTTCCCAAGCCTCCCCATTCTCACCTCCTTCCAAAAAAAAAAAAAAACTCTTGAAAAGTATCTGCCAGGGTCAAAAGCAAAACAGCAAATTCCACACAAGGATCCCTGTCCACTCTTGGGAGACCTCAACTCAACGACTCAGGCACCCGGAGCTCAGATATGTACCCCCTTCTCAGTTCCGGGATTCCAGATCTCAGCCCTCCTCCCTCAGACCCCGGAGTCCTGGCTCTAGCCGGTCTCCTTCCACAGTTCATAAATCGAGGTCAACGACACCTCACACATGGACTACCAGGATGCCCTTCCTTTCCTGTCAGAGGCCTGGAGCTCAGCTTCCCAGGGACCCAGGACCCACAGCCTGGAGCACTGGTGGGCCTCCACCTCGCTGCCCAGAAGGAGGTGGTTGTGGCCGCAGTCAGCATTTAGCATCAATCAAAGATAACTCTGCTTTCCGGGGCCACTCCTGGGAGCTGAGCTTCCATCCTGTGTGCACAGTGCAGAATGGGGGGAATGCGGGCGACCCCACGCCCTAGGGCTCCCCAGCTTGCTGCCCAGAGCGCAGGCTGCCCCTCTTGGAGCATGAGAAAAGAGGGACAGGGAAGCAGCCTGTCTCAGGATGGACGCACCTCCACCCTGCCCGCACCTCCACCCTGTCTGCGGCTGTACTGCAGCACCCGCCTGCCTCGGCTGGCAGAACCAGCCGGGGCTCCACACCCGCAGCGGGCCTCCTGGAGCCCCTCCAACATCTGCCCCAGGAGGGTTGGTTATTTGAGCTACGGGAGTCCAGACCCCGACTTCTCCCTCGGACCCAGAAGTCCCAGACCCCTGCCCTCTGGAGGCCCCAGAGTCAGACACCCTCCATCCGTACACCGCGGCCACTTGGAACTCAGGACCCAAGCCCCTTCCCGGCGAGGGACCCAGGGGTCTGCCCTTTAAACGGCCATGGTCCCGCCCTCTGCCCCCCAGCATCCCGCCCCCGCCCCAGGTGTCCTCCTAGGGTCTAGCTCACCTGTCTGTCCTTTGCCCAGCGTCTTCTCCAGCCGATAGGGGCCCACATATTGGGCGTGCTGGGGTGGGTGTGGGTGTGGGTGTGGGAGGTGGTAGGCGGGGGAGCCCCCACCACCCTCCTTGGACCCGGACGACATGGTGCCCTTGGTCCCGGCCCGAGCGGTCCCCCGGCCGCCCCCCCTGCGGCCCGTCGCCCCGTTCCTCCGGTGGGGGCCGGCGACACCTCCGTCCCGGCCCCCCCGGTTGCTCCCCACTTCTCCGGGGGTCCCCAGGGGGCTGGGCTGGCCCCCCCAGTCGGTGGGCCTCAGAGCTGGGGGAGGGGGGGCTGCCGGGGGGGTCAGGCCCCTGGAGTCAGCATGGCCGGGGGGGGCTGCGCGGCCCCCCCTCCCCAGCCCGTCCCTGGCCGGCCCCCCCCTTCCTGTGCCTCCCCCTGCAGGGGGGGTCTGAAGTGCGGGGCCGGCGGATGCTGCAGGCCGAGATCCCCCCCGCCCCCCCACGCGCCCTCTCTCCTCCGCCTCCTCCTCCTCTCCGCCTCCCCCCGCCACCTCGTCCTTTCTCTCCGGCACGCTGACATCACCATCCGGGGACTCCCGGCCCTTCCCCACAGTTAACCCTTTAGGAGAGGGGAGGGGAAGTGGCAGGGGGCGGGCCTGGAAGCTGGACGGATGGAGAGGAGGTGGGAACAGCAGGGATGGGTGCAGGGATGTAGGATGGGTGGAGGGATGCTGGAGGAGAGGGATGCCTGAAAGGATGGAGGGAAGGAGGGAGGGAGATACTGGACCGATAGACAGGCAGAGATGGAGACACAAAGAGAAGTCTAGCATACATTAGTAGACAGGAAGACGCAGAGTAACAGAGATAGGGCGGAAGAGAGAGATGGAGGGAGGGAAGGAGAGAGAGAGACAGAGACAGAGAAAGACAGAGAGAGACACAGAGAGAGAGACAGAGAGAGTCATAAAGGCAGGAGGATTAGGAGTTCGAGGCCGTCCCAGCTATGTAATGAGTTTGAGGACAGCCTGAACTGTGTGAAATTTGTCCCCCCCCAAAAAAAAATGAAAGGGGCAGGCAGGGGTAGGAAACATAGAGGACCAAAACAAACAAGCAACCAGACAGGATGCAGAGAGAGGGGGACAAAGAGAAACAAGGACTGTTAGGGGTCCAGATAGTCCCTGGAGGAGGGAACCGTGCTGAGCTTAGATGGGAACAGAGGGTAAAGGAGACGGAGGCAGAAAAAGGAAGGACTTTGGGGCTTTGTGGACAGAAGCGTGATCTATTTCTCTATGTCCTGGACCGTCAACACTCTGTACTCCTCGGGCAAAATCTATGTTCCCACCGTTATCAGGGCTCCACGTCCTGCTTTTGTTTTTTAAGACAAGGTCTAACCCTGGCTGACCTCAAACTATGTGGCTGAAGATGACCTTGAACTCCTGATCCTCCTGCCTCTGCCTCTCAAGTGTGAGGTTACAGTCCTGGAGAGATGGTTCAGCAGTTAAGAGCACAGGGCTGCTTCTAGAGCTTTTATTCTCAGCATCGGGTAGTTTGTGGCCAGTTCCAGGGGATTCTGGCTCCAGGGCATCAAGTCCACATGTGGTACCCAGATATTCACACAGCCAAACACCCATACACAGAAAATAAAATAATTCTTTAAAGGTTTTTTTTTTTTTTTGGTTTTTTGAGACAGAATTTCTCTGTTGTAACTCTGGCTGTCCTGGAACTCACTCTGTAGACCAGGCTGGCCTTGAACTCACAGAGATCCTCCTGTCTCTGTCTCCTGAGTGCTGCGATCAAAGGCGTGCACTACCACACTTTAATGTCTCATATATGTAGGTAGGTAGGCAGATAGATACCCGTGCAGTTTCTGCTTGTAGACTGTGCTGTTAAGTTTGGAAATCTTTCTGTAGGCTTCAGTATAATCCACACACACCAGCGGGGGCACTGCATCCAACCATGTGGAATCCAGTCCCTATTAGATGACATCCCTACAAGCCACAATCTTCTCTATGTCAGGCACCCAATGCTGTTAGACACTCATTTAATGCCCAGGTTTCTCATAGGTTGTACCCATGAAACTTGAAGTGGTAAGCCTATTTAACCACCTTCGTTCTAGCAGTCTCTGCAGAATATCGCATCTGAGGCATGTGCTGTTCTGAATGGTGAGGATACAGCAGGGTGTTAAATCAACACAATGCCTTACCCTATAGGGCAAGGAATTCTCTAGATAGTGGAGAAGGCAGCTGAGGAACAAGACAGAGAAGCTGTGAGCTGCTTTAGACAGTCATGGTTTGCACTGAAGAGATGCTAAGGGTAAGGAAATGTTTCTTCTTTCTTCCTTTTTTTTTGTTTTTTTTGTTTTTTTGAGACAGAGTTTCTCTGTTGTAACTCTGGCTGTCCTGGAACTCACTCTATAGACCAGGCTGACCTTGAACTCACAGAGATCCTCCTGCCTCTGCCTCCCGAGTGCTGGGGTTAAAGGTGAGTTCCGACACCACCCAGCTTGATTTTTTTATTTAAAAGCATTTTATTCATGTATGTATTTTTTAATGTGAGTGCTCTGTCTGCATGTACACCTGCATGCCAGAAGAGGGCACCAGATCCCATTATAGATGTTTGGGAGCTACCGTGTGGTTGCTGGGAATGGGACTCTGGACCTCTGGAGGAGCAGCCAGTGCTCTTAAAAACTCTGATTCATCTCTCTAACTTTTTAACTCATTTAATATATATATATGTATGCCTATGTATGTGTATGTGCATGTGAATGCAGGTGCTCAAGGAGCCAGAAGAGGGCGCTGGCTACACTGGAGCTGCAGTTACAGGTGGTTGTGAGCTTCCTGACTTGGGTTCTGAAAACAGAGCTTGGGTCCTCCGAAAGCACAGTAGTCATCTTAACTGCTGAACCATCTCTCCAGCTCCACTTATTTGTTTGTTTGTTTGTTTTTGAAGTAAAGTCTCTCACTTACTGGAACTTGCCAATTAAGTTAAAAACCCATGGCCAAAAAGCAAGGAAAGGGTTTATTCGGCTTAACTTCCACACTGCTGTTCATCACCAAAGGAAGTCAGGGCAGGAAATCGGGCAGCTCAGGAACCTGGAGGCAGGAGCTGATGCAAAGGCCATGGAGGGGTGCTGTTTATTGGCTTGCTCCTGGTGCTTTGCTCAGCCTGCTCTCTTAGAGAACCCAGGACCCCCCTCCACGACCCCCCCAGCCCAGGGATGGAACCACCCACAATGGGCTGGGCCCTCCCCCGCCAATCTTAATTAAGAAAATGCCTTAGAGCCGGATCTTATGGAGACATTTTCTCAATTAAAGTTCTCTGCTTTCAGGTAACTCTAGTTTGTGTGTCTGGTTGACATAAGACTAGCCAGCACTGTACATTTACATTATGTGACATCACATATCATGATACATACATACACACATACATTATATACAGACCCATACATCCCAATTCTAATTCTGAGAACTTGTGAATATGTGGCCTATAGACCAAAAGAAACTTATGAGAAGATGAGATTCAGTTAAGGATTTTTTTTTTTAATGTGGGGGGAGCAGGGTCTTACCATATGGCTTAGGTCGGCCTGGGACTTGCTAAATGGGTGAGACTATAGCCCCAGACTCACAGAAGTTTGCCCGCCTCTGCATCCTGAGTGCTGAGTTTAAAGTGTGTGCTACCACATCCTGGTCTCAGTAAAGGATGTTGAGGTGAGGAGAACATCCTGGTGTATCTTGGTGGGTGTGGGTCCCCCATAAGCTCAGGATCCTTGTCAGAAGGATGACAGAGGGTGAGAGTCAGGGAAGATTCGAGAAGAGGCAAGCAGAGGCCAAAGGGATGTGGCTATAAGCTAAGAAATTAGACTAGCTTCTAGAAGCTGTTAAAGGGATGGAAAACAGCTTTGCACCAGAGGCCTGAAGAAGGACAGATTTTAGTTCAGAAATAGTCATTTCAGACTTCTGCCTTTCACAACTGTAATATAAAAACGTGCATTGCTTTAAGCCATCAAGATCTTGGAAATTTGCTAACAGCAGTAGTAAGAGTTCCAGGGAACAGATCTCATCTTCTGGCTACAAGGGCATCTTGATGGTGCTCACCTTTAATCCCAGCACTCAGGGTGCCGAGACATAGATATTTATGAGTTGGAGGGCAGCCTGGTCATGTTGAGCTCCAAGCCAGCTAAGGTTACATAGTGAGATCCTGTCTCAAAACAAAACAAACAAACAAACAAAAAAACCCAAACAAACTCTAAAACAAAAATAATAATAAAAAAAAAAAAGGTGGTAGGCTGGAGAGAGCTAGCACAGCACTTAAAAGCCCTTGTTTTGTTGGTCTTGCTGAAGACTCAGGTTCAATCCCAGCATCCACACGATGGCTCACGACCGTTAATAACCCTAAATTCCAGGCAATCCAACAGGCATGCATACGGTGCACACACATGCCTGCAGTCAAAACATTCACACACACAAAAGTAAATAGATAAACCTAAAAACATTTAAAAGCAATAACAATCACAATAGTAATAATAATCTGAGGGGCTCAGCAGTTAAGAGTACTTACTGCTCCTGCACAGGACCCGAGCTTGGCTCCTAGCACCCACATTGGGGGGTCTCATAACTGCCTGCAACTCCAGCTCCAGGGGGTCATATGTCTCTGGCCCCATGAGCACCTGCATTTACGTGCACACGCTCTCCCCATCCCCAAATAACTAAAAATAATACATTTTTAAAAGAAAAAAATGGTTAAAAAGCTTAAAAAAAATTGAGATCGGATGGCTCTACACACACCATGCACAGTCACACGAAGACGAACACACAGACTGAGTCTCAGGTTACATAGGTGGGGGTCTTCCCAGGACTCCAGTGGTCAATAATCAGTTGAGAAAGAGGGGTCCACACCAGCCCGACTCGAGCAGCCAAGGGGGCGTGGCCTGTTGGGGGGCGTGGCTAACGGGACAGCTACTGCCGTTCCAGGTACTTTGGAAAAAGGCGGTACTTGGTTGGGAAAGGTCGAAAAGCCTAGAACAGAGGCGGGGCATACGGGCGTAGGCGGGGCCTGAGCCTGGGAGGGGAGGAGCGCACAGTAAGAATCCCGAACTCGCTAAGGTGCGCAAAGGAGCCAGGGGGCGGGGCTTATCGCAAACGCCCGCCATATCGGGGCGGGGCAAAGAGAGGGAGGGCCTGGCCGGGAGAGGCGGAGTCAAGGGCCGCATCCGCCGGGAGGTGCTGCTTAGAACTGGGCGAACAGCTTGGCGGGAGGCGCTTCCTAGCGAGCCCGGACGTATTTCCGGTAAAGATGGCGGCGCCCAACAGAGTCAGGTGCGGGCGAGTCTGTCTTTAGGCGTGGTGGCGGCTCTAGACCTGAGAAGGTGAGATCAGCCTCATCGGGGAGCCCTTCTTCAAAGACGGGGGAGGAGACTAGTTTCTAAGAGACCGAGGGCAGGCTTGTTGCCATGGAGGCGGGGTCAGTGCGGTTGCTAAGGGACGTGGACGCATGCTGTGGAGCTGGTTGGGGGGGTGCTCGTTGCTAGGGGGAATGGGTGGGGCCTGTTGCTAGGGAGGAAGGAGGGTCGTCTGGATTTGGGGAAGGGTCCTGTGGGTATGAAGGCAGGAAAGGGGGCTATGGTGAAGGCGGGTGCAGGCAGAATGGCTTGGGATCGCGAAGACGCCCCTAACACCCCCAAAACGCCACCTTCTCAGCAGACCCTCCAGAGTCGACCCATCCGGACGCCGCAGCTGCCTCAGCGGTGACCATCGTCTTCTCTGAACACACTCTCCCTTCACAAAAGGTCTATGGCAGACCAGGGCTCAGGGGGCAGTCGCCTCCCCCTCGCTCTGCCTCCCGCCTCCCAGGGTTGTTCGTCCGGGGGCAGCGGCTCCTCGTCGGGGGGCTCAGGGAATCCCCGGCCTCCACGGAACCTCCAAGGCCTGCTGCAGATGGCTATTACCGCGGGCTCTGAGGAGCCAGATCCCCCTCCAGAACCCATGAGTGAGGAGGTAAAGTGTGGAGACCCAGGGAGCCTTGTCGTGGAGCCTGGGGAGATGCGTGTCTTGGGAGGTGGGGGGCGCTGAATGACCTAGAAGCTGTTGCCCTCCTGGGGTGGTGAGCAAGAGCCTGAATGTAGCACCATGGTGGTTGGGTGAAGGTCAGCTGTGAGGCATCTGATCACAGCCTTGTTCTGGGGAGGGGGAGCACCATAGCCTCGTGATGAGGGAAGAGGGGAAAAAAACAAAACAAAACCAAACAAAAAACTGTGGTTTCTCCGGAACCAGGCAGCCCTGGAGGCAGCCTTGTCCCCCGCAAGTGTGACCTTGGGTATATTATTCAGTCTTTCCAGTCCTCTAGTTCTCACTCGTTTTCCGATTTTTGGTGATAGTAATAGTGCTGAAAATGATTCGTAAGGCGATTCCGAGGTTCCGGTTCAGACCGTGCTGAGCACCGCGTACGCGTGCTTGAGCTTTCCCAGGTGCTGATCGTGACCTTGGTCGGGCAAGTCACATTCTTAATGTGCCTCGGAATTTGTGTTTAATCAATGCGTTCGGAAAAGCCGTAGTAAAACCTGACAGAGTTGTTTTGAAGGTTGACAGGGATTTTACGTGTAACTTTCTAGCTGACAGTTAAGCATACGTAGGACACTGTAAGAGTTCAATCAGCTTATAGAAGAATCTGTCTACGCTGTGTCATTAAACCTTTACAGCGTAAGGGGGGAAACAGGCGCGGAAACCGTGAGGTAGTCTGCCCCAGTTTATCGGGAGTGTGATTACAAAGCCTTACAACCTCTTCCCCTTCTCTTTCCTTTTTCGAGACTGAGGTCTCATGTAGACCAGGCTAGCCAAAACGACCTTGCCCTCCTGGTCTCCCTGCCTCGGCCCCCGAAGTACTGGGATCACAGGCGTGTGCTAGTCGAGCCAGGTGCCTCGAAGCTTCCCTTTGGGGCGATGTTGTCTTGTGGTCCTCCCCCTCCTCCCCCTCCTCACTTTCCTTGTTTGTGCCCTTTGTTGATTTCTCCTCATTGAGTAGGGCCCTTGTCACAACTTGGTGGAGAGCGCGGGCTAGGGGCGCTGTTCAGGACATTCGCCACAGGATACAGAGCAATCGAGCTTGGAGTGGCAGCACAGCAAAGATGCAAAGACCTCTTCCCCAGCCATGAGAACGCCCACCCACTCAGTGTTTTACCTGGTTGTGTAGCACGTCCTCAGACCTGACATCTGTGTTCCCCTCCCCAAGCTGCCAGTTGCTTAGGACAGAACCCTGGTGTTGGGGCTGCAGAGATGGCTCAGTGGTTAAGAGCACTGACCTCTCTTCCAGAGGACCCGGGTTCAATTCCCAGCACCCACCATCTGTGACTCCAGTACCAAGGGATCTGACACCTCACACCAACGCACATAAAATAAATGCAAATGAAGTTAAAAAAAATAAGAAGAACCCCAGCGCCATCCTGATTCTTTCTCACCTTGTCCCTCGGTTGTTCAATGGGTTCTCTTTTCACAGTCCAGAGTCTGGTCGTTTCTCACATGGGTACACAGTCGAGGTTGTCCTTGACCCTCTAATGCTCTCGCCTCCTCTTCCCCGGTGCAGGCGTTACTTGCCTGTGATCGCTCCATTACCTTCCCTTTCCCGTGGACCACTGTTTTGGCCCCTGCTAAACCTTCTTGCCCCTGTCCTTATGCTCCTCAGTTCGCGTCTCTACCTCTCTGCTGAGCATTCCCTTTGCAGCCCCACCCACCGCACTCAGAGCAAAACCGAGGTCTTTATTATTGTCCGCAAGGTCAGTACTTCCTGGGCGTCTCTCTCCAACTTTTTTCCTCCCTTAACCTTGCTTCAGCCGCCTTGGCCTCCTGGTGGCTGCCTCTGCCTTGAATGCTCTTCCTAGCATTTGCCTAGCAACGGCCTGGCCTATTTCGTCGCTCGCACCTGACCCTCTGAGATGACCCCACTTGGTTCTGCGGGCCCCTGGTCGTCCACTCTGCTTAATCTTACCGCACAGAGCTTCCTCTTGTCATATCACTCCACGCTACGTGTTTGTTTATTTTTTATTTTCCTCTCTGTTCACACCCCCTAAGGCATTTTTTTTTCTTTTTCTTTAACTTTACTGTCTCAGGACTGAATCCCTAGTCCTTAGGAAAGAATAAAATCCGTGTACCCACCCAGCCGGGTGTGTAATGCTTCCTGCTTGTAATCCCAGCACTTGGGAGGCCGAGCCAGACTGAGCTGTAGAAAGAAACCTGTGCCTCCCCACAACTCCACCAGGTTTCCTAGATGCTTCTGGATGGAAGGAGTTGTCAGCCCTTCCGTTAATGTCGCTCCCTCGGTAATCACGGAGACACTCCGCTTCTCTCCCCATCCTTTCCCTTCTTCTCTAGAGACGCCAGTGGCTGCAGGAAGCCATGTCAGCCGCCTTCCGGGGCCAGCGAGAAGAGGTGGAGCAGATGAAGAACTGCCTCCGGGTGCTGTCCCAGGCCACACCCCAAACTGCCGGTGAAGCTGAGCTGGCCACTGACCAGCAGGAGCGCGAAGGGGCGCTAGAGCTGCTGGCAGACCTGTGCGAGAACATGGACAATGCAGCAGGTGACCCTTCCCGCACCCCGCAGAGCGCCCCTCATCCTGTGTGGCTCAGCCCTCATCCCTTCTCCTCTGGATCCCACCGCCAGCCCCTCCTGGCCTCTCCCTCCTGTTTCCACGGGAGCAAGGCCCCTTTTGCACCCCACAAAGTCACTGTGGCTTGTCTAGCCGCTTCCCTGATAAGTCCTGACCTGCTGATTTACCCCCTAGTGTGCCGGCATTCCACTGCCACTCTCCAGAGGATGGTAGGGGAGGGGGTCTGGGGTTCAGCATTTGGTCCGAGACCCAAGGGAGGGCGTGTCCTGGGATCCCTGGTTTGGAAAAAGCATTCCTGGCAGTAGGACTAGCTAACCCAAAGGTCCAGAGGTAGGGTTGTGCTAGCATGGTCAGAGCAGACAGGAATCCCACCACAGAAGACTGGGACTCGTGTGGGTTTAAGGTAGGAAGTGGCATTGGCACACCCGGGGTCAAAGTGCATTCTGTAGGTCACCGGTCACATTCTTTTTTAAAAATACTTATTTGCCATGTGGTGGTGACGCACGCCTCTAAGCCCAGCACTCGGGAGGCAGAGGCGGGTGGATCTCTGAGTTCGAGGCCAGCCTGGTCTACAGAGTGAGTTCTGGGACAGCTAGAGTTACAACAGAGAAACCCTGTCTCGAAAAAAAAAAAGCAAACAAACAAAAAAGCAACCCCCCAAGACATTATTTTTATTATTTATTTATTTAGATTTTTGTTTTTGTTTTTTATGAGACAAGATCTTACTATGTAGCCCTAGCTGGCTTGGAACTCTGTAGGTTAGTATGTCCTCAAACTCCTAGATAGCTCCCTGCCTCTGCCCCTCAAGTACTGAGACTAAAAGCACGTGCTACCATACCCAGCTTTCTGTTTTGTTTTGTTTGTTTTGAGACAGGGTCTCATTGTGTTGCCCTTGCTGGCCTAGAACTCACTATGTATACATATTAGGCTGGCTTTGAACCCACAGAGATTCACCTGCCTCTTCTTCCTGAGGGCCAGGACTAAAGGCATGTGCTATGTGTTTTTATTTTATGTGTTTATGTGAGTGCATGCATGCATGCATGTATGTATGGGCACCACATGCATATTTGGTGCCCTGGAAGGCTAGAAAGGGCTTTGGATCCCTTGGAACTGGAGTTAAAGACAGCTGTTATCCTCTGCTTTGTGGTGTTGGAAACCGAACCTCGGTCCTCTGCACGAACAGCCAGCGTTCTTAACCCGAGCCATCTCCCGTTCTTGTTGTTGTTGTTGAGACAAATTCTCAGGCAGCCCAGGCTGCCCTCAAGCGTGCTGTGTGACTGGGGTTGGCTTTGAACCTCCGATCATCCTTCTACCCACCCCGGTGCTGGGATTTCTGGTGTGTGTCACCAGGGCCAGTTTCTAAATATGATTGTTTACCTTATTTATCAAGGTAATAAAAAAAAATCATAAAATGTGCCAGTGAGATGGCTCAGGGGGAAGAGGTGTTGCCGCCCAGTGACCTGAGTTCAAGCCCGGGAACTGACTTGATAGAAGGAGAGGAACAACTCCCGGAGGTCGTACTGTGATGTGTGCATGCACATACACACGCACACACGCACATACAATACACAGAAGTAACCATTTCAAGTGTACAATTCTGTAGCATTCATTTATTTTATTTTGTTTTTATTTCACTGTTTTTTTATTTTTGAGACTGAGACGTTTTTATAACGTCCTAGCTGACCTTGAACTTGTGGCAGTCCTGCTCCTGCCTTCTAAGTGCTGGGATTACAGGCCGTGCCAGCATACTCCTGCCAGGCTCCAGAATGCTTTGTGTGTGGTATTAGGGATTCAGTCAGGACCTCCAGCGCGTCAGCGTGCACACTGCAACTGAGCTCTAGTGCTAGCCCTCTTTTCAGCTTGCGTTTTGAGGTGGGTCTCATGAAGTAGCCCAGGCTGGCCTTGAGCTCTTTCTGTAGCCCAAGCAGAACTTGTGATTCTCCTTTGTCTCAGCTTTCAGCGTAGCTTTGTGACCATAACCACGCACTCGCAGTTCCTCCCGATTGTTTGGTGACAGAGACTTATGTAGCCCAGGCTGGCCTTAAGCTCCCTGTGTAGCTGAGGATGACCTCGAACTTCTGATCTCGAGCTTCCCAAATGCTGGGATCCTAGGCATGCACCTCTATGCCTGTTTTCTGCGGTGCCAAGACTCAAACCCATGACTTCACGAGTGCTAGCCAAGCCCTCTACCCGCTGAGCCACGGCGTCCGCTCGGGGCCTGTTTCACTCCCAGACTTTTCACCATTCCCGAGTGAGTCCCCACACCGTTAACCAGTCTTTCCTTTCAGATCCTAAACGCGGGCCCGTCCGAGGAGCAGGAGGTCAGGCCGGGAGCCGGGGCGCTGACCCTCCTTTCTCCTCTCCCGTCCAGATTTCTGCCAGCTGTCGGGCATGCACCTGCTGGTGGGCCGCTACCTGGAGGCAGGGGCGGCGGGGCTGCGCTGGAGGGCGGCCCAGCTCATCGGCACGTGCAGTCAGAACGTTGCAGCCATCCAGGAGCAGGTGCTGGGCTTGGGTGCCCTGCGCAAGCTGCTCCGGCTGCTCGACCGGGACTCCTGCGACACGGTACGCGTCAAGGCCCTCTTCGCCATCTCCTGTGAGTGTCCCAGGACTGCTGGGGGCGGGCCTGTGGTCAGTGCTGACCACCGGGGGTGGGCTTGTTGGATCCACAGGGGGTAAAGGGCTGGGCGCTCCCTTTAGTCTTCGATTGCTGTGATTGGTGGGGACCCTGTATGAGGCTCCAGAGCCAGAGTAGTGAAGTCAGCCAGATGCTAACACCTGGACAGTGGTGGATGACCCTGTGGTCCGGCTTAAGTATCTCATACGTATCAGAATCTTTGTCCACGTTTGGGGTCGGTTGTTTTGCGCCTCGGGGACCATCCTGTGTGCTGTAGCACATTGAGCTGTGTTCGTGGGCTCCGTCAACTGGAGACAGGAGGGCATTCCTCAGTTATAACAGCCAGCACTTCTCCAGACAGGGCAGGGTCCCTCACTAGCTACCGTGGTGGCTCTACATGAGTGCTGTCTGTCCTCACAGCCTGTGAAGCCAGGACGCCAAGGCATGGACAGAGAAGCTTAGCTCAGATGTGGGTGCCAGCTTGGAGACCGAAAGAAAGCCAGCACTGGGGGGCACTGGCTTAATGTTGGCTTTGGTTTTTTATAATATATATGTTTTGTATATGTGTCTCCTTCTACCATGTGACCCCGGGGGTTGAATTCAGGTCCCCAGGCTGGTGGCAAGTGCCTTTACCTACTGAGCTGTGTCACAAGCCCCGTTACTTTGTTTGTTTATATATGTGTGTGTGTGTGTATGTACGTATATGTATGTATACATATGTGTATATACATGTATCACATGTGTATTTATACATATACACGTATACATATACATATATATATATATACATACACACATATATCCATACACACGTGCGTGTGTGTATGTGTGTGTGTATGCGTGTGTGTGTTTGTTTTTTCAAGACAGGGTTTCTCTGTTGTAACTCTGGCTGTCCTAGAACTCGATCTGTAGACCAGGCTGGCCTTGAACTCACAGAGATTCCACCTGCCTCTGCCTCCTGAGTGCTGGGATTAAAGGCGTGTGCCACCATTGCCCTACTAAGTGTGTGTATTTGTGTGTATATATATATGTATATATACACATATATATATATACACACACACACACATATGTATATATATATATTTTTTTTTTTTTTTAAAGAAGAAACGTCTCAGGTAGGCCAGGCTCGCCTAGAACTCTCTGTAGCTGAGAATGACCATAAAATTCTCTCTCTTTTCTCTTTTTGAGACAGGGTGTCAACTATGTAGCTCTGGCTGGCTTGGAACTAGCTGTGTAGACCAGGCTGGCCTTAAAATCACAGAGCTCCATCTGCCAGCAAGTTCCCTCCTCCTGTCTCTCCTGTTGTTTTGCTTTTGTGACACACTGCGTTTAATTACGGTTGTTTGCATGAGCACGGCGGGTGTGCTCACTTACCTAAGCTAGGGCAGCTTACAGAGAAACGTGCCTCCTCCTGCCCTCCACCCCAGCATCCCTGACTAGAGCTTCTTAGGAGGGCTGGGGGCTCATGCTCGCCTCCTAAAGTCATATGCTTCAGATTCTAGAGTCTGAGGTTTGCCTGCCCGCAGCTTTTCCTGTAAACAGACTGCACCGTCGGCCTTTGGCTTCTGGACTCTCTCACTGAGCTTGCTCATCCTCGCTGTGGCGTGTGTCAGTAGTTCATCCCTTTTTATGGCTGAATGGCATTCCATCGCACCAACACAGCACATTTTGTTTATCTGTTCGTCTGCTGTTGGGAGCCTGTGTTGTCTCAGACTCTTGGCTGTTCTGCTGCTGTGAGCAGGGCTACAGGTCTTGTGTGTCCATGTCCTTTTTTGGGGTATGCACCTGGGAGTGGGCTTGTAAGGACATACGGGGGCTCCTTGTTTATTTGTACAAGGGTTAGATTTCCTCCCTCCCTCCCTCCCTCCCTTCCTTTTTTTTTTTTTTTAAGACAGGTTTACTCTGTGTAGCCCTGGCTATCCTAGAACTCCCTCTGTAGACCAGGATAGCCTCAAACTCCAGAGATTCTCCTTGTATGCTTCCCAGGTGCTGGGATTAAAGGAGTGTACCCCCATACCTGGCTCCTTCCTAAGTTCGAGACAGGATCTCATCTCAGGTTGTCCCCGAACTCTCTGTGTACCAGATGCCCTTTAGTTTCCCATCTTCCTGCCTGTGTCTTTCCAGAGCTCTGGGATTATAGGGGTGCACCACCACACTTGGCAAGCGAGCCGCTGAGAGTTGAACCCAGGGCTTTGTGAATGCTAGGGAACTGTTCTACCAACGGAGCCACATCCCAAGTCTGGCTATTCTCAGCTCTAGCAGTTAAACGTTGGCATTGAAATGGGGTGTGTAAAGCCAGGTCTGGTGGTCTAGTCTTCTAATCCTAGGACTCGGAGGACTCCCATAAATGTGAGGCCAAAGAGGATTGCAAAGCTACGTAGTGGAGAGAAGGGGAGGGGGGGAGAGGGTGGGGGGGGGAGAGAGAGAGAGAGAAATGAGGTCTGTAGGAGGAGTCGCTAGCACGCATGCTTTTTCACTAGTCCTCTACATCTTGAGCTCTGGTCTCCACATGGCTTGTTCACTGCAGAAGGGCAGATGCTGCTGAGCCCTAGAGGCTTCTGGGAAGAGCAGGAAGAGCAGGAGAGGCCCCTCAGCAGGGAGGGAACATTTTCATCTGAGGTGGGAAGGAGGTCTGGAGCAGGGCAGCCTTTGGAGAGTCATGCCCAAATTAGGGGCACGGAGAGACAGACACAGCAGAGCCTAGCCCTAGGTAAGGTGAAGGACTCAGTGCCCCAGATATTTTTTTTGCGTGCATGAGCTTTTGCCTGTGTGTATGTATATATGTTCATTATATGTGCACAGTGCCCAAGGAGACCAGAAAAGGGCCCTGTACCTCCTCAAACTCAAGTTACAGGTGATTGTGAGCTGCCAGGTAGTGCTGGGAACCAAACCTAGGTCCTCTAGAAGGGTAGTAAGTTCTCTTAACCACTGAGCTGTCTCTCCAGTCTATCCAGCCCATCACCCTTTTTAGAAAGACATTAAATAAGGCAGACATAGCCTGGTAGTTGTGGCATGCGCCTTTGGTCCTGGCACCAAAGGCAGAGGCAGGCAGATCTCTGTGAGTTCCAGGCCAGCCTGGTCTACAGAGTGAGTTCCAGGACAGCCAGGGTTACAACAGAGAAACCCTGTCTTGAAAAAACAAAAACCAACCAAACAAACAAACAAACAGAAAATAAGGCAGACATGGTGACTGACACCTGCAATTCTGGAGGATGGGAGGCTCTAGTTGCTAGCTGCTGTGTCAGCTCAGCAAGGAAGACATGGAGGCATTTTCCATAATTGCAAACCCTGCCAGACCTCAGCAGAGGGAACCACCACCATGGCAGGTGCCAACCTGGACAGTGGAACCTCGAGCATCTGAGCTCAGGTGTTTTTTATTAAGTGTTGACTCAGAACTCCTCAGGCACAGATCATTAGCAATTAAACATTCCCCCCTCTCACACACACACACACAGAGAAATCCAACACCTGCAGACAACGCAAAACGCCCCTTCACAGCCCCTCCCTCACCCAACGGTGACATCAAACAGTTACTTTATATAACTAAAAATAAACTGCAACAGGAGGCTGAGGCAGGTGGAGAGTTTCCAGGACAGCCTGGAGTCTACAGTAAGAATGTGTCTTAAGTACACCCTGTCTCCAGTGAAAGCATTCTGCAGTATTAAAAACACAGGGTACTGAGAATGTCGGTACACATTTGTGATTCAACATTGGGGAGCTGATCAGGAGGATGCCTGCGAGTTTGAGGTCAGCTTGGGCTACGATTTGGAGGCTGACGGCTAAAGGAGCAGAGCTGGGGCGTACTCGGTTGCTAGAGAGCTTGCCTGGCATACAGGAATACAAGAACAACAAGGATTTGATCCCCAGCACTGCACCAAACAGGCGTGGTGGCCTGTGCTTCATTGTAAGGGAGGCGGAGAGGGTGGAGTCAGGATCAGAAGCTCAAGGTCATCCTTGAGTATGCCGTCCTTGGGAATACAGTGAGTTCAGAGCTAACCTGGGCTATATGATCCTGGGGAGAGAGAGGGGCAGAGGGAAGGTGGGGGAGGGGAGAGGAGAAAACGAAAACAAAACACACAACAAATAAATCCTTAAGCAGTTACATTGCTCATAGTAGGGCAGTACAGAAGATTGTGCAGTGAAAAGCCCCTGTCCCAGACTACCTGGTCGCTTTCTTGTACATAGTGTATGTTTCTGTTATTCTGTGTGTGTGTATTTGGTGTGTGGGTGTTGATGTGTGATGTGTGTGTTGTCTGTGTATGGTGTAAGTGTGTTTTGTGTGTGTGTGTGTGTGTGTATTTGGTGTGGGTTGTGTATGATGTGTGGTGTCTGTGTATGGTGTAAGGTGTTTTGGTGTGTGTGTGTGTGTGTGTGTGTGTAGTATTTGGTCTGTGTATGGTGTAAGGTGTTTTGTGTGTGTGTGTGTGTGTGTGTGTGTGTGTGTGTATTTGGTGTGGGTTGTGTGTGATGTGTGGTGTCTGTGTATGGTGTAAGGTGTTTTGCGTGTGTCTGTGTAATATGCAGACATGCACACAGAAGCTTCTCTTTCTCTGCTCTTTTGCATGAACCTGGCAATAGACCTTCTGGGATGGTTCTGCCCAGCACATCTTGGACTGCCTTGGCCTTCTTTCTTCTTTACACAATAGTGACTGTCATCTTTCATCATTTCTGTGGGTCAGGGTTCAGGAGCAGGCCGCTTAAGTAGTTTTTGCTTGCGTCCTGCCTGAGGCCTTGGTCATCAGGGCTGTGGACCACGGCAGCGGCAGCGTCTTTGAGCCCGCATCATCCTCTGCTGTCGGCTACCTGCCTCCGAGGCGGCCTGCTGCTGAAGGAAGCATTTGAGGGCTGAGGCAAGAAGCCTAGGGTGGCTTAGTGGCCTCACAGTTCGGTGGGCTCTCCAGACGCAAAGGGGGAAGCTGCTGCGTTTTACTCTGAAGTAGCGTTCACATATCCACTTGAGTGCAGTTGAGTGGCGTCTGCCTTCCTCGAGTGGCTTACAGTATGGAGCTGTGTGGCTGCTCTTGATGGGCCTCTGTGCCAGGAGCCGTAGGGCTTGGTCATGTGAGCGCCTTCTGCCCGAGGCAGGGACATGCCCCACTCTTACTCCTCCCTTGTGAGGGCGCAGGCTCAGTTGCCCTGTCTCCACTTTTGTGAGCAGTTTCTTTGTTTCCACAGAGAAAGGGTTTCAGAAAGACTCAGAGATGGGTCACTTGGAGTCGCAAGTGTGAGGGCCTGGGGTGGGGGAGGGGACAGGGAGGACAGGGACGTACTCACACCTCATGATCCCTCCTGCTGATGCTCTTCCTCTTCCTCCTCCCCCTCCTCCCTACCTGCTCCTCCTTATTCCTGCTCCTCCTCCTGTTCCTGCTCCTCCTCCTGTTCCAGCTCTCTTCCTCCTCTTCCTCCTCCCCCTTCTCCTGCTCCTCCTCCTCCTGCTCCTCCTCCTGTTCAGAGCTCTCTTCTCTCCTCTTCCTCTTCTTCCTCCTTCCCCTCCTCCTCCTGCTCCTCCCTGTCCTCTTTTTGTTTTTTGAGATGGAGTTTCCCTATGTAACTCTTGCTCTGTAGACCAGACTGACCTTGAACTTAGAGGAACTGGAGTTACAGATGGTCGTCAGCTGCCACGTGGGTGCTGGGAACCAAACCTGGTTCTCTACAATAGCAGCCAGTGCTCTTAATGCTGAACAGCCCCTAGTCTTTTTCTTTTCTCTCTCTTTCTCTCTTTCTTTTCTTTTTTTGTTTTTTTTTTAAGACAGGTTTCTTGTAGCCCTGGGCTGTCCTGGAACTCACTGCAGACCAGGCTGGCATCAGACTCACAGAGATCCACCTGCCTCTGCCTCCCGAGTGCTGGGATTTTAAGGCGCGTGCCACCATGCCGGGGTCTTTTTCTTTTTTTTAAGTGACATTAAGCTCAGGCATGGTAACACATGCTGTGGTCCCAGCATTGAGGAGGCTGAGGATGGAGAATTATGAGTTGAGTTCGAGGCCAGTTTAAACAACACAGTAAGTCATGATCTCAAAAAAAGAAAAAGGAGAGGTGGGCTTAGCAGTCTTAATAAAGGAAAAACATACTGCTTTTGCAGAGGATCTGAGTTTGGTTCCTAGCACCCAGTTCCTGGGCATCTGACTCCCTCTTCTGGCTTCTGTGGGCACATGTACTTGTATGCACATGTGCACGTACATACAACTAAAGAAAATATCTTAAAAGAAAAAAAGCCAAAACAATAGCAGGGGCATGGTGGCTCACACCTTTAATCCCAGCGCTTAGGAGGCAGACCCAGGTAGATCTCTGTGAGTTTGAGGCCAGCCTGGTCTACATAGAAAGTTCCAGGACAGCCACACTCACTATAAAACCCTGCCTTGAAAAACCAAAAAAAAAAAAAAAAAAAGGTAAAAAGAGTTAACTATTGGTAATTGGAGCGCACAGTAGATACGGACCAACTTAAACACTTGTTCATTTTCTATCTTATGTGTATGCGATATGTGTACGGGTGTTTTATGCGCCATATATGCCTGTGCTCAACCTGCGTGCCTGATGCCTGACTCCCCAGGTAGTAGGCCATTGGAGCCCAAGGGCTTGGAGCTGCAGGTGGTTGTGAGCCACCATGCGGGTGCTGGAAGTGAACCTCGGTATTCTGGGAGAGTAGCCTATCCACTGAGCCGTCTCTCCAGCCCCAGCATACGGACTACTAATGAGATGCTTTTACGTCTTTCTGTCATGCTAAGGCTTCAGAAGTACTTGGTATGCATTTTGGACTCGGAAACATCGCAGTTTCGATAGAATTTTCGATGGTTGCTGTATCATTTTACTAAAACAGAGTTGTGTTTAGTGGAAAGGTTTATATTCTTTCTTGTGCTGACGTTCTCTATTTCAGTGAAAGGAACAGCCCTCAGTCACATAGTCACGTGTGTGTCTTGAACTTGCGGTGGCTCGTGTCTAAGCAGTGAACTTGGAACTTGTCTAGAAGCTGGCCTTCCTGCAGACGCATCTCCGGCTGGCTCTTGCCCTGTTTGGAGGCTGTTTAGAATCCTCCTTGTCTTCAGAGTAAAGATCATGCATGCTCTGTAGCGTGGCTCTCTTGGCCTTAGTTTCCTTGTCTGTAAAATGAGAATTTAAGCTATGTGAGGTGGTGCACACCCATAATCCCTACACTTTGAAGGTGGAGGCAGTCAGACTGAGAGTTCAGGGTCATCTTTGGCTGTGTGAGTGACTTGGAGGCCAGACTGAGACATATGAGTCCTTATCTTAAAAGGACCTAAGTAAGGTCTGGGGAAATGATTCACTGGTAAAGTGCCCGCAAGCAAGAGAACCTGAGTTCGGATCCCCAGTGCCCACGTGAAAAGCCAACCATGGAGGCTTGTGACTGTAACCCCAGGGCTGGGGAGGCAGAGATAGGTGGGTGGGCCTGGAACTCTAGCCAGGCTGCCTACTCCAGCTGGGGAAGCTGCAGGTTCATCGAGAAACCCTGTCTCAGAAAACAAGGTGGGGACAGCACCAGAACGTGCCCGCCGGCCTCCGCATGCATGCACACACGTGTACACACACAACACACGTATACACAGATGTGTCCTGTACACAAACAGAAAGACCAAAATGAACGAGCGAATGAATGAATTAGCAAGTAGATAAAATGGGATCCAAGAGCACCTGCCTGTAGGAACTTGTGAGGCGTAAAAGTAATCACGCGTCCCACGTGGGGTGTCCCTACAGCAGAAACCGCCCTGCTGTAAGAAGAGATGAAGTACTTAGAGACTTTACAGCAGGGCGAACAAAGTCAGACACAAAAGGTCCCATATTTGGTGAGTGCGTTCATGCGAGGTATCCAGGCTAGGCAAACCCGTAGGGACAGACAGTAGACTGAGGTGGAGGGGGCTGGAGGAGGGAAGCTGGGAGGGGACTGATGCCAGCAGGGACCGGCGTGGTGTAGCTGTCGTGGGGTTAAGTGTTGGTGATGTTGCACAGCTGTGAGGGCATCTGAACACCCTGAGCTACGTGTACTGTGACGGTGGTGGTGATCACAATACTGGTGATGTTGGTTATTGTGGTGCTGGTGGTGATGGGATAGTGGCGATGGTGACCGTGGTGACGGTGGTGAGGGTAATGGTGGTGGCTGATGTTTGTGGTGGTGATGTTAGCAGTGGTTGGTTGTCATGGTGATAGTGATGTGGTGGTGATCGTTGTGGGGATAGAAATGGTGACAGTCATGATGGTAGGGTATTGATGGTTCTAGTGGTGGTGCTGGTGATGGTACTGGTGATGGTGGTTGTGGTGTGGGTAATGGTTATGATAATGCTGACGGTGATGGCAGTGGTGGTGATGGAGATGGGGAGGTGACGATGGGGATGGGAGGTGACGATGGGAATGGGGAGGTGGCGATGGGGATGGGGATGGGGGGATGGGGTGACGGTGATGGGGATGGGGAGGTGACGATGGGGATGGGAGGTGGGGAGGTGACGATGGAGATAGGGAGGGGGATGATGTGATGGGGGATGGGGAGGTGGGGGGAGGTGAGGATGGAGATGGGGAGGCGGTGATGGGGATGGGGAGGTGATGATGGAGATGGGGAGGTCGTGATGGGGGTGGGGAAGTGATGATGGAGATGGGGAGGTGATGATAGCTGTAGTAACCGGGATGGTGGTGGTGTTGGTGGCTGTGGTGGTCACGGTGGAGGCCTCAGGAACTGGGACCCCAGAGCTCTCCCCGTCTCCAGGTCTCGTCCGTGAGCAGGAGGCTGGGTTGCTGCAGTTCCTTCGCCTGGATGGGTTCTCTGTGCTGATGCGGGCCATGCAGCAGCAAGTGCAGAAGCTCAAGGTCAAGTCGGCGTTCCTGCTGCAGAACCTGCTGGTTGGCCACCCTGAACACAAAGGTAGGCGGCTGAGAGGGCAGACAGATGCCCTGCCTAGGGGTATCAGGGTGGTATGGGAACCCCTCCTGACCCCACGGCTCTTCCCCCCAGGAACTCTTTGCTCCATGGGAATGGTCCAGCAGCTGGTGGCCCTTGTGAGGACAGAACACAGCCCTTTCCACGAGCACGTGCTTGGAGCCCTGTGCAGGTGCACTAGGGTTCTGGGTGGGGAGGCCTGGGGGGTCCCCACAGCAAGATCAGTACTGGGGTCCCGGGTGGGGGGGTCTGGGGGGTCCCCACAGCAAGATCAGTACTGGGGTCCCGGGTGGGGGTCTGGGGGGTCCCCACAGCAAGGTCAGCTCAGGCACCAGCCCGTTCTTACACTGGGCCCTGTACTGGACCTGTCCCCTGTGGGAGATGGAGGGTGCAGGCCAGAGAGGAGCAGGGATCACACAGGCTTTTCCTCACCGTGCTTGGGAGGGAGGAGCCCTCCTTATGGTTCCCCACAAGGTGGACAAGTGAGTGTCTAGGCTGTTTCAACCTGTCGGCCTTGGTCCACATGTGCCCCAGGGTCACTCTGAATGCTGCCCAACATAGAATTGTAAACGTACCAAAAACAATGTAAGATTCAGAAATAACTCAATCGGCCCATTCTCTAGCATGAACTTTATAGATGACAACATGTGTCACACTTCTGGACCATGGCAGACCCAGGCTGGACATCATGGCAGGCACTGTCCAACCCTTATGTTGACTGCAGTGTTGTGTGGTAGCTGGAGGGCAGTTTCACAGATGGGGTCCCCCGCATGAGCAGTGTGTGGGGGGGGGGCAGGAGCCGGGCTGTGGTCTCTGTTGCACACAGGGTCCTGAGGTCTGCCCCTGTGTCATCCCGTAGCCTCGTGACGGACTTTCCCCAGGGCGTGCGTGAGTGCCGGGAGCCTGAGCTCGGCCTGGAGGAGCTGCTGCGCCACCGCTGCCAGCTGCTGCAGAAGCATGAGGAGTACCAGGTAGGCGGGGCATGTGTGTGTGTGTGTCTGTGTTTTCATGTGTGTGTGCAGTGGTGCTTGTGTGGAGGTAGAGGACAACTTCACAGTGTGGGTCACCAGGCTTAGCAGCAGGCACTTTACCTGCTGAGCCGTCCTGCCAGCCCGAATTGTTTTGTGAAGCACCCATTGCTCCCACGCTGCCATTCTAGCAAAGCTGGGCATAGCGGATGTGCACCAGCGATGTCCATCCTGTCGCACCCAGGCCTCTGTGGACGCAACAGATGTTTACGGGGGACCCTGGGAACTAGGAGAGGCAGGGCACCTGCCACAGCTGACCTCATCTCAGGAAACTCTGACCTTGACATCCGTCCCTCCGGAGCACAGGAAGCTGCAGCGCAGCCTGGCCTGGCCTCGGGTGGAGAATGTGGGGCCTGCATGCTGCGTTTGTATTTATCTCCCAGGAGACCCTGAGCTGCATGAGTCCACCTGCGAGTCTAGCCTTCCCCGGTGGGCTTGGCCGGTGAACAATGAACACTTTTTTTCCTCATAAAGACAAGGTGGTACTGAGGCAGATCTGTATGAGTTGGAGGCCAGCCTGGTCTACATAGCGCATTCCAGGCCTTAGCGCTGGGATTAAAGGAAAGTTTTGACTCCTGGTGTCAGAGCTTTTCTCGTCCTTTACAGCTCTATCGTAGAGAGTGATGGTTTCATGGCCTGATTGATTTAACTGCCTCTTTTACACTTCTGGGTAGGTTCTCACTGTGTTAGCTCAAGGTGGTCTCAGACTTGAAATCCTGATGTAGCTGCTTAACTCTTAGCAGTGTGGGTTGTCCCATCGGCAAATGTGGGGCGCTGAGTTCAGCCCCCAGGTCCACACTTATAAACGGCCCTTAGGAGGCAGAGACAGGAGAGCCCCCTTTGGGGCTCATGGGGCCCCTGTGTAGCTAGTCCAGGAGTATCCGAACTCCAGGTTGAGTGAGAAAATATGTCTCAGAAAACGAGGTGGATGGTGGCGCACACTGGGAGGTCAGAAGCAGGCTCTGCGAGCTTAAGACCAGCTTGTTTACGTAGTGAGTTCCAGGCCAGCTCAGGGTTACACTGATCCCTTGCCTTGAAAAAGGACATGGGGAGCACGTTGAGGATATCTGTTGTCGACTTCTGGTGTGCACTCATGCCTGTACATATGTGCGCACACACAAACGAGGCGGATGGCTTCTGGGGACCTCTAGTCGTCACACATCGACATCCACACTCATCTGTTTAGTGGGGGGGGGTGTGCGCCATGGTGCACAGGTGGCAGTTCAGGACAACTGTGGGAGTCAGTTCTCTCCTTCAATGTGGGTTATAGGGATTGAACTCGGATCCTTAGGCTTGGTGGGCAGAACTTTTACCTGCTTGGATATATGAGAGCCACGGGGCCGATTCGTTTGGGAGGCCCTAGGCTCTTAACTCCAGAGCTCAGAAGCCCGTGAGCAGGGCGAGTGGTCATGATCTGACCAGCAGTCATTGGCAAAGCCAGGTGGTAGCCCGGAGTGGAGAGGGATGTCCTGGCTGGGAATGCACTGAAGGCGGTCTGCCTGTGCTCAGCACTCTTCTCTTACCCCTGGTCCAGGAGGAGCTGGAGTTCTGTGAAAAGCTGTTACAGACCTGCTTCTCCAGCCCCACTGACGACAGCATGGATCGGTGAGACCGGGTGGCTTCTTACACTTCCTCCGTGGGAACCCCAGGCCTCCTGCCTCCCTCTTTCCCAGGCGCCCTCTCCCAAGGGAGTGCCGGGTCTTGTTCAGGCCTGGGCCTGGGCCTGCCGGCCCATCTCTGGGCAGCCCCCTGGAGGGGGTGCCAAGAAAGGTGCTGGCCCCTTGCACCCTCCCTCGCTGTCACCCTTTCTTCCCATGTCCACACCGCTCTTCCAATAAAGGTGTTTCACCTGCTCCTCTGTCCTGCTTTGTTTTTAAGGTTCTTATGGCAGGAGGGGCTGAGCTCTGAGGACTTGGGGTCCCTGGAGGGATAATGAGTGTTGCTCTTATCCCCAGAGCTGTTTGAGTGTGTAGGGGGTGGGGCAAGGCCTTGGGTTGGAGGTAGAGGACAACACATTTGTGTATGAGGCGGGTACAGCCTTCAGGTGGAGCTCAGAGGACAACCTGTGGACAGCATGGGGGAAGTAGGTTCTCTCCTTCCACCTTGTGGGTGTTGGGAATCGAATTAAAGTTGAGTCAGGTCTTAGGCTTGCGTAGCCAGCACCTTCGGCCCTGAAGCCAGCTCACCATCCCTAAAGGAAGTTTTATGTGAAGGTTAATCTCCATAGTCAAGTCGGCTAGATTTCGAATCACCATGGAAGTGTTAGGGCAAGCCAGGCGGGTTTCTAAGGAACCACGAGACACGGACCGCTGTAACATACATGAGGCATTTATTGATTACCGGCGCGCTCCGGGTCCCGCCTATCCCACGCAGGAGATGAGCATGGCGGGCCCCGATCCCTTCCCCTCCAGCCCTTTTATCGGGTTAGGGCAAAGGGGTCTGGGGATGGGGGCTCGTGCAGCTGATTGGCTTCGAGCTCTCTATGTTAGACTAATTGGTCGGGAGTTTAGCGCGCACAGGATCCAGGGGGGGCGTGGTCAACCTGTGCCCTTGGACTAGCCCCTTGGGACAGGGTGGCTCCTGGTATGCTGGGGAAGGAAGAATCCTGCTGATAAGCTTAATGGTCATTTCCCTGTGGGTGGGGAGGAGACTGAAGAGTTCTGTTAATGGCCATACTTGGGAAGGCATTTCCCCCTATATGTGACTGCATTCCTATGTTTCATATTTCTTAAACCCTTTCAGAAGCACATCTCCAGTGCAACCGTAAGACTTTCCAGAAAGGTGTAACTAGGAGAAGACCCACCCTGAATGTGGGACACGCTGGCTAGGGTCCCACCCAGACTGAATGTTGCAGACATGAGGAGCAGAGCCAGTGTTAGCAACTTTCTCATGTGCAGGAGGTCTGTTACACAGAACTAGCTAGCTGATACAAGCATCAAATAAACACCATGAGCAACGAATACATTAGAAACCGCACAGCCCAGAAGAGACGACAGAAAAGAATTAGGTGTTAATCCATGGAAGCAGATGCAATATAGCCATTTGAGAGTTAAGGGGTGGGAGAGCCAATCAGTTAGCTAGCCCCCTTGGAAGACCGAGGTGGGGCATGGGACGACGGGACACTAAGAGAATAAACACAAACACGACTCAATAAAAACGTCCCGGAAACGTAAAGTGCTTTAAAGAAGGAAAAGTTTCTCACATGCACTTATCCTTACAGCTGACCTCTAACGTGGGCGCGAATGGGGGCATGGGAGTTGGGGTACACTGAGGCCCAGCGCTAAGACACCTTTCAGGGACTGAACCCCGGCATGAGGGGTTCCTCCTGGCTGCTACAAGAGAAGGCTTTGTGCAGCGACTGCCAACAGCAGACGCCTGAGTGGGGACTGAGGTCAGCCGCAAAGCCCGGCGGAGGCGTCGGCGACGAACCCGGCTGAACAAAGCAGCCGGCTCGGGGAGAGGACGGAAATGGGGGTGGCGTCCCCGGGAGTCAGGGCAGGGTGGGATCGGGGGAGACGGCCGGACACACGGACTCCCGAAGGTGGCTCTCGAGGGCGGAAGACCCTGGAACACAACATTCGGCCGGCTGCGGAACGCAGTCACAGAAAACGGGGTTCTGGGTGCCGCAGCGCCTGCGCAGTGAGCCCTCCGGGTGGCTTCAGGGCGAGCACGTTGGCAACGGCGAGCACCGGCGGCCGCGGAGTTCCGGAGTGGGCGGGGTCTGGGCGCCAGCGCCCAGCGCGCACGCGCCTCGCGGGGCGGGACGAGCGGCCTCGCGCACCTGCGCACGAGGGCGACCACGAAGAGGGCGGAGCCTTGTCTTTCCTGCGCCCTCCCGCGCTCGGGCATTGTGGGACAGTGGCGGAGCGAGCCGTGCGTCGGAGGCCCTGAGGTGGAGCGCCGGGCCGAGGAGACCCAGCGGCTCCGGGGGAGCCTGCGGCCGGGGACACGGGCGTCGGCTCTCGGCGCAGCTCTGCACCCCGCGCGGCCGCCGAGGCGCTCCTCCCCGCGCCGCGGGAGGGAGTCGGCCGGCGCGTCCGCGTGCGTGTGCGCGTCCGTGTGCGGGTCCGACCCGCGGCCGCTTCCCCCGTCGCCCCTGCTTCGGAGGCGCCTGCGCGGCTGTGGAACGAGCGCGCCTACTCCGTCGCGACGCCCCGAACTCGCCGGCGCTCGGCGGTGAGGCGGGGGATTCCCTGGGACCGGAGAGGGCGCCTGCGCGGCCCCGCGAGCTCCGACCCAGGCGCCTGCGCGGGCCCCCTCCCCGGCGCCGCCCCCGCCCCTCACGGCCGGCCCCGCGACAGGGCCGGAGCCGCCGGCGGCGGGGCGGCGGGGGCGCCCCGATGAGCCCCGAGTGCGAGGAGCCGCCGCCCCCTCGCGCAGGTGAGCCCCGCCGCCGCCGTCCCCGGGCCGCGCTGCTCGCAGGTTCCTTCCCGGGCGCCCCGAGCCTCGCAGCCGCGGCGTCGCTCTGTTTCCTGCCGCGGGGCGCTTGTCTCCTTCGCTGTCATCACCCCCGCCCGGGCTCCCTCGCCCCGCGAGGGTCCCCTCTAAGTCCCGTAGGCTCTTCTTCCCTCCTTGCCCTCTCCTCCCTGCAGCACACCACCCCCGGGCTCTTCCCGCCGGGACCTGCATCCCTTCCACCTGTCATTCTGACTCAGCTCCCTCGGGACTCCTAAGGGCCCACTCCCCTGTGGTAGTCTTCCTCCTCCTGGGCGCCTTCCTCTTCTCTTCCTCCTGCCCGCCTTTTCTGTCCTCACCTCTGTGTCCTACTTTGACTCGCACCGGCCTTCATGGATTCTTGGCTTTTCTGAGTCTTCCCCTTGGCTCAGGCAGCCGAGACGGAGCAAGTTCTCCCTTCCCTTGGCTGGGGCTGTCCTGCCTCTGGCTATCCCGCCTCTGGCTTGTCCCTAGCTTCCTGCGGTGAGGAGGCACTTGGGAACCTCTGTTCTCTGTGAGATGAGGCCTGCTGAGGGCAGGGCCTGACTGCTGGGCGCTGGGCTCAGGAGGGAGTGGTCAGCAGAAGGCCCCTGGCGCTTTACCTACCACTCAGGGAGCCAGGGGCAGAGCTGACAGTCACAATCACTGTGTGTTGTGATGGTGGTAACCCAGGGTGCTGTGGCAGCAGACCACGGAGTGGGAGAGAGACTGGTGAGACCGGCCGGATGGGTGGCTTTTCTGTCGAGGAAGGCTGAGGAGGAGTTAACAGATGGAGAGTGGGAAGAAGGGCCTTCCAGGTGGAAGAAGCGGCACGTGTAAATATATGAAGGTGGGAACGCGGAAGGAGCCGGGAGTCCCCGGGGGGAGAGTGGGTTGGAGTGTTGGGAGGGCAAGGGGCTGAAGTGACCTGGTTAGTGGTTCCTCCTTTTTCCTTCCTCCTCCTGCGGCGCTGCTGGGGCTCAAGCCCGAGATCTCCTGCCGTTGAGTGCTTGCTCAGCAAGCACTCATACCGCGAGCTCCATGCAGCTTGAGTCCCACTTTGACTTTTAAGTTGTGAGACCGTATCCAGTGGGCTATGGACATGCAGTTCTGTCCCAGTCTCCTAAGTAACTGGGATTACATCCCTGTGTTACAGGCCGAGGTAGTGAGGGTCTTTCTCGATCACTCTTATGTACAGAGGCAACGGTACTGAGGACAAACTGTTACCATTAGCCCCTACCTGGGAGGAGAACCTTTCTGGAAGGGAAGCTGCTTTGTGTGTCAGAGGTGGTGCTGGGTTGAGGGTTGTAAAACTGCAGCAGGGTTGCTTCCGTCCTGAAGGAGAGGTTCTGTCAGCACCAAGATCAGTGTTGCAGGGGCTGGATTGCTTGACCAACACAGTATGAGTCATCTCTGTATACATTCTGTATATACATGCAGACAGTTTACGTGGGAGGACTCTCTGTGTTCTGGCACATACACTTGGAGTCGTCTTGTACTCTTTAAAATGCTTCTCCTATGGAGTTTTCGTTGTTGATTTTTTCTGGTAACCTTTGACTAATGTGAATTATTTTGCCCAAATTCACTGACTCTAGCCCTCTAGTTTGGGGATTGGGATGATGAGGAATTGTGTAGAGCAAGTTGTCTTTTGTGAGCTAGACCTAGATCCGAGCCCTGGCTCTCACCTTTCCAAGTGGTGAGCCTTGGGAAAGTTATGCAAGCGTTCCATACCTGTTTCTCACTTGGAAGGGGCTGATTCGGCTCTCCGTGTAGAGCGGCTCTGGGGGCTGAGCGCCATGTTTGTAGATGACTGTCGCAGAGTGCGAGGCCCAGCAAGTGTACCACACCAGTACTTAGGATTGTGATCTGATTTCCCATGCTCTGTCCCAGTAGTTCTCAGTAGGTAGAGTGTGTGCTCTGGGGCACATGTGGCAATGTCTGGAGACACCCCTGATTGTTGCAGCTACAGGAGGTGGGAGGAGGTGGCTTTCCACACGTGGCCTGTGTATATCCCACGTGGGGTGCTGTCATCTTCCAACAAGCAGGACAGCCCCTCACCACAAATAACTATCCAGTCCCAAGTGCCATTGGTGGAGACAAGGGAGAAACCCTGCTTCTCTGTTTTATTGCTTGAGTATCTTGTGTGGTGTGAGCTGTTGTGCATTTTCATTTACAGTCATCATCTTTGGTTTTCTTTTCTTGGGTCATGTGACATCTTATTTTCAACCGAAGGAAGACACTCTCATGCCCCATCTCCCCCTCTCCCCCTCTTTTTTTTCTTTGGGATCTCTGGCCAAGTGACCTTCAGAGATCACTTTCTCCTCTCTGGCTTCAGTTTCCATTAATCCAACAAGTACTTTTACTTTTTAGTTTGAACCAGAATCTGGCCTTAGGCTCACAATGTAGCCAAGGATGACCTGAACTTCTGATCCTCCTGCCTCTACTTCCTAAGTGTTTGGGTGGCAGAGGGGGGGTCCATGGTTGGGATTCGAACTCAGGGCCTTTTGCACCTTGTGCATGCTAGACCAACACCCTGGAAAATGAAGTACATCCCTAGCCCCAGACAAGCACTTCTGGTTTTGTAGCGGGCAGTGTTTAGATCTGGTGACGTCTCTAGAGTGGCAGGTACCTGGACAGGCTTGTCTTTCTCTCTCAGCTGAGACTTGTGTGCTCTCAGAGACTGACCAAAGGGGTGCTCTGGAAGGAGGCTGGGAGAAAGTGGTGTCAGTGCAGAGACAGACAGCCTCAGGGGGAGATGATCAGACTCAGAGCTTTGTAGGGCAGATAGAGGGCGCAGCCCCGTCCTGAGAGCAGTCAGTTGATGCCCCGCTGTTGAGTGCTTCTGCCATAGACTTGCTGCAGGAGACAGGCAAGAGGCCTGGGTGCTGTGCTATGGTAAGAGTTATTGCCCAGTACTGGCTTGGTGGGGACACACCCATGCCAGACCAGGGTGTTCCCTTTACACATCAGTTTTGTGAATTCTTCTCCAGGAAGGGATGCCTTATAGTAACCAACTGTAAGGTATCTCTCAGATAAGGAAACTGAGGCTCAGTGGAATTAGATCCTTGGTTTTCATTTTGGAGAGGGAACATTCCAACTGTGGTCAAATGCCTCTAATCTTAGCTACTTAGCCATCTGAGGCAGAAGGATCACTTGAGCTCAGGGGCTTGAGGCCAGCCTGGCCATACATAGAAGTTGCACTTAGATCTTTCAAAGTTTAGTTTTGAGATAGGATCTTGCTTTATAGCCCAGGCAAGTCTCAACCTCCCAAGTCCTGGCCCTTCAACCATGGTTCCCCCTCTTTTTCTAGGGGCTATTTCACATCTGTTCAGTAGGCTGTTCCTATTTTCCTTTAAATCTGTGGCCCCTCCAGGAGATGAGTACTGTGTGTGAGCCTTCACATCCTCTCCTAGTCCTTGCCAAGTGTCCTCAGGCTCTTCTAACTCCTGCTTTGGGGAGGGTTATAGTTTCTGTTTCCCTTGGAGAGTGGTTCTGGGCACTCAGGGAAGGGCCCTGGTTTGTTCTCTCGCTTGGACTCGCAGGCCTTCCTAAACCACAGGAAAGCCCCAGCTCACTGTCCCATGTGGCCAGGTCCTTCTAGCAGTGGTTCCTTCTCCAGGTGGTTGTTCTCCTGTGCATGCTTTGCCAGGGTGGTAGTGTGCTCTGAAGGACACAATGTGGGTCCTGCTCAGAGGGAGTTAAGTTGCTGTTATTATCTCCCCATCCCTGGTATTAAGTGTCCCAAACCCTTTTTCCAGATTTGGCCAGGAGCTGGCTGTGGCATTAGAAAATAGAGGTATGATCCACCCAGCCTTTTAAGGAGCTAGCAGGACTAGCTGGTAGTAGGATTTCTTTTTCTCCTAGAACAGCTAACCGGCCTGAGGGTCGTCCTGATGCTGGAACCTCTGGGCAGCTCAGGTGGCTCTCTTGAAGGCCCTCCCAAACCGTCTCTCCATCCTTGTCTCCCATTTCTAGGTGGTTGGGGGGTGTGTGTGTGATTAGGGCAAGTATGGAAGGATTGGCAGATAAAGAATCTGTCCGTGGGTTTCCTGGTAGGCAGAGTGTTTGGAGCTACAGTGGTGGCTGCAGCAACAGGGATAGGGGGACCACAGTGAGGCTTCATCTGGGCCAGGGAAGGGGAAGGTGCAGAGACTGGCAGGCTCCTGAGAGGCACAGCTAGTGTCAGAGACCTTAGAACAACACAGCAAAGCAAAAAGCCAGAGCTGCTGATATTAGAGCTGGCAGGAGAGGCAGAGCGACTTTCGTTTCTAATGGCTTCCTTTCTCATTTATAATTTCCCTTCCTTCCGTTAGCAGCCAGTCTTGGTTTTCTAACCGTCTCTAAAACCAGTGGTTGTCACTTCCGTTTTCTTGAAGTTGCTAAAAGTTACACAGGGTGGGGGTGGCGGGGTTTGTGGAGCTGAGTATCTGAATGATCTGAAGCAGAGCGCTTGAGTCACTTGGGCTAATGCTGAGAAGCCCATGCTTTTCTGTTGAGTGCTGTCGCTCTCGGTGTCCTGACTGTGCCGCCTCTCTTGCCTGAAAGTGTCTGAGCATGGTCTCAGGACAGCCCTACTGCAGCAGCACCTGCCTTCGATCAGCATCCCTCCCTGATAGTCTGGGATTTCCAGACTCGCGTGGAGGCTGTTGGACATCGCATGAGCCCCATACTAATCGTCACCTTCTAGACTGTGACGGTGGCTCCCAGCGTGGGGAGAGAAGCCTGTTCACTGAGGCAGCTGGTAAGGCTGGAGCAGGGATAGGGGTTTTGAGGGACTGTGGACTGTTCTCCCTAACCAGGTGTCTTAGAAGTGAGTGGATGGGCCTCAGCAGTGAGAGTTTCTGTCAAAAAGACCAGGGCATGGCATCTGGACTCTGGTTATGTCGCTTGGTAGCTGTGTAGCTCTCTTCCTTTGGACCTTCTGTTGTCAAATGGACCTGCCATGAGTCTTTCCCTTCTGTCTTGGTGTCCAGACAAGATACTGACAGGCTGGGTCCCAGGATTGAGTACAGATGATGGCTTGGCCTTGCCTCTGACCTGTCCAAAGAGCTCCATGTTATCGTCTTTATTTATTTGTGTGTATGGAGGTTAGAGGACATTTGTAAGTAAATGCTCTCCTTCCACACGTGGGCCACAGGGATTGAACTCTGGTTGTCAGGCTTGGCAGCAAGTGGCTTTCCTGTTTAGCCATCTCGCTATCCCTAAGTCCACTTTATTAAAATGGAGTGTTACTAGCACATCCCTTGAAGCTGCCCACCCCCCTCTGCATGGCATCCTGCTGCCACCCTGGAAAGGCCTTCATCACTGTATTCTGTGAGACTGTGTGCTTCTCAGTTGGGCGTCTGGGTTCTGCAAGAGTCCACCTGTTCCTCCAGCCTCTGGGCTCCCGTCAACTCTCAAACTCTATATGGTCACCACAGTGATTTCTGTCTTCCGTGAGCCTGCTGACTGGTCTGCTGGTGACCCTTCTCCAACCAGGTCTGGCTCAGGAGTTGACCCTCAGCTGTAAGATCAGCAGCCCTCAGTGAGGGTTGTGCTGCAGGCCTAGGCGGGCACAGAGTACACGCCTCCTGCCTTGTGGAAGGCCTCTACCTCATGCCCAGAGTGTAGCTAGGACTACCTGCAGGATATAGAGGGCACAGTGGCCCATTTCGGTGTGACTCCACTTTGTTAAGGCTCCTCAAATCATTGGCCCTGCCGCTGCAGTCTTCTCTCCATGCAGACTTAACAAGGTGGGCTTTCTTACCTCATAGGTGTTGGTAGTAGGGGCTAGGGAAAGGGGAATGTACTTGAGCTCTTCAGAGCAGAGCTTTGGTGAGCTTCCCTTTTTCCAGGCCAACGGGCACTGTGTCAGCTCTGCCCTGGCCTCTGTATGATAGTCCTGGGCAGGTTTTGTTTCCTGTTAATGGTTTTGTTGTCATATAATTTATTTGCCATCCGGTTTATTCATTTAAAGAGCACAAGTCTTTGGGTCCAAGTACATCCACAACTTTGTATAGCCATCACTCAAATCAATTTTACTTCATACTTTTTTTATGTATTTATCTTGGTTTTTTCGAGACAGGGTTTCTCTGTTATAACTCTGGCTGTCCTGGAACTCACTCTGTAGACCAGGCTAGCCTTGAACCCACGGAGATCTGCCTGCCTCTGCCTCTGGAGTGCTCGGATCAAAAGTGTGCACCATCACCGCCTGGTGCCTGGCTTAGTTTTAAAACATTAAAAAAAAAAAAAAAAAAAAAAGAATGCCTCAAAGGGAACTGTCCCCATAAGCAGTTACTCCCAATTCCTCTAGTTCCCTAAAAATTGTAATCTCATTTCTGTCACTGTGGATATTTGTCTGTCCTGGACAGTTTTTATCAGAGTTTTTAGTCCTGGTTTCCTTCACTTGGTTTGAGTAGCTTTCTGACTCATCTGATCTCCTTACTGCATGTGAAACAGCCTCCTGTGTAGAGAGCTCCATGTTCACCAAGTTGAACTTCTTGTTGCTTCACACCATGTGGGCTTCAGCCGGAAATCAGCAGAGTCATGATTGATGTGGCAGTTGTCCCTTGAGATTATTCTAGTCCCAGGTATACCCAGATCAGGAAACCTGTCTGCCTCACCCCTCCCTTCTGTCGGTGTTCTTCCGGGCTTGAGTCCCCTTTGCAGTGTGTGTTTTCTGTGACAGGTGCTTGGTTGGCCTGTGATATTGCCATCAAGTGAGGTAGGAAAAGGGTCCCTTGAGGTCTGCACAGCATGTGTTTCTGGTGAGGTGGGGGATCTTTCACCCTCACTCTGCATCCGGGATGACACCCCCAGCACTTTCATTGACCCTGGGACTAGCTTCTCCCTTCCCAACCTGCCCTGAGTGACCTGGTCCTCCTTCTCCTGGACTTCCTCCCTCTGGCCTTGGTGGAATTGTGCCAGGGGGTGGGAGTGATTTTACTTTATCAGTCCCAGACTGGCAGTCGCCTGCCTCAGGGGTTGGAGCCTTGTGACAACATGCTTTGGCAGTATGTATGTCTTCAAGCTAATGTGGTCATTTTCATCTACAGTGGTGTGAAGTTCTGTGTTAGGGGCTATCCCAGGTGCTCTTAGTAACACAGGAAGATTTTGGAAGAACAGTATATATGTGGGTGTTTGGTCTTTATTACATCTGTGCACCACATTGTGCCTGGTGCCTGCAGAGGCCAGAAGAGGGCATTGGGTCCCCAGGAACTGGAGTCACAGACAGTTGTGAGCTGCCATGTGGGTGCTGGGAATCGAACCCAGTTCCTCTGGAAGAGCAAGTGCTCTAAACCACTGAGTCATGTCTAGCCCCTGGAGTCTTTCTAGTTAGAACACGTAGCTGCAAGTGCATTGTTATTGTGTGGTAATCTTTTCACTAAGTGAGCTCAGTACAGATCAGAGCAAGTGGACAAGACAGGGCTGGTGGACTGGCTGGTTTAGCCAAGCTGGTGCAAGAGAATGTTTACTAGTAAAAGACCCTGAAGAATGAGAAGAAGCTGTGTGTTGGGACAGAGTCACTGAGGTAGGCCAAGGCTAAGCAAGAGCTGTGTGTCCAGGCGAGCGGGAGTGCCACAAGAAGAGGCTGGAAGAGCCAGGAGGTTTCCAGGCAGTGCTTGAGAGAGGCCGCTGGGGTCTGGCTGCGCAGGAGGTCTTCACCCTAGGCCCAGACTCAGGTTGCAGATCAGAGGGTCTCAGGGAGTAATAGAGGTCTCTGCGAGAGGGCGGGTTAGGCAGAGAGGGTCCAGTGTCTGTGTGCCAAGCTGTAGGCACTCCTGGCTGGCTGCCCTAGTTTCATCATGGCCTGGGGCAGCAGTAGCCTCTGCCTCAAGTGGTTGGCAGGCTCTCAGGAGAGTGAAGACCAGAAGTTGTATCGGGCCTCAATTGTAGCAAGAGTTCCACAGATACTGTCCTTGGGCCAGGTGGCCCCTGAGATCCTGGGAAGCTTACTGGGGTTCAGTTTTCCCATCTTGTGTGTGGAGGTGATGGCAGCTTCTGTGGTTGTAGCCTAGATCTATGTACACAGTGTATATTGTTGAACAGTAGCTGGTAGCACAGGTTGGGTCTGTTGATGGTCTCTGGAGCTTTGTTGTCTTGAGAAGAACAAGGCATTAGTGCAGGTCAGGGACTCAGGTTAGTACTCCGTATTCTGTTCTCAGCTAAGTTACTGGAGTCAGGGGTTGGTAGCTCACTTTACGTTCCTGCTGAACTGTTTATCATCATGGGTTTCTCTGGGCCCTGCTTAGTGTGTGTGTATTCTAGAAGCCCCCACCCCAAGTTTTCCTCTTCCCTGTCCCAGGCCTGGGCGTGGGTGATGAGAGTATGGTTGGGCTGTGTTTGTGTGTGTGGTGTCCAGGCAACAGCCACAGCCTCGAGATGAGCATACTTCCTCTCTCCCGGCTGCCACCACCCCACACCTCACCAGGCGGCCTTGGTGATTTGCTGGGATGGGCAGCAGCTGTGCACTAGAGGTCATGGGAGCATTTGAATTTGTTCAGCAAATAAAGTGACTCTGAAGCCAGAAGTTCAGATTCTGTCCTTGCCCAGATACAGGACAGTGGGCACAGGCCAAGGTCACTGCAGGCCCTAGATGGTCTCAGGCAGAGAGTGATGAAGTGACTTCTCAGACTGCAGGGGAGCCAGCTTGCAGGCTAAGATGGTGGGCCCTGGGTTCCCTTGGCACACTGGGTGCCGGTTACAACGCTGAGCTTACGTGCTGTACTGGCAGAGCTCCTGTGTGGGGCCGTCTGGGGCCTGCAGGGTGTTTGTGCTTGGTCACTGTGGCTGTGCCCCATCCAGCAGGGCTTCCTAGGTTTGTATGACAAAATGATTATGTCCATGCTTGCAGGGAGCCATGTTTTGGAAGTTTGACCTGCACACAAGCTCGCACCTGGACACGCTGCTGGAGAAGGAGGACCTGAGCCTGCCCGAGCTGTTGGACGAGGAGGATGTGCTGCAGGAGTGCAAGGTTGTCAACCGCAAGCTCCTGGACTTCCTGCTGCAGCCGTCCCACCTGCAGGCCATGGTAGCCTGGGTCACCCAGGAGCCCCCGGCCAGTGGTGAGGAGCGGCTACGCTACAAGTGAGTCCTGTGCTCTCCCCTGCACTCAGTAACTGAGCTTTGGGGATGAAGAAGTGAGGCAGCGAGGTGAGGCCTTTACACGGTCACAGCTCACCAGGTGAAGAGCCTTCACGGCCCAGTTCCCTTAAAAGTTCGTATGATAAGATTTTTTTTGAGGAGGCAGGGTTTCTCTGTTAACTCTGGCTGGCCTCGAACTCAGAGATCTACCTGCCTCTGCCTCCCAAGTGCTGGCATAGAAGGCGTATGCTATAGACATGCCAAATACAAGCCTTGGGATAAGTCCTCACTTAACCCTTGAAACCACCACAGGGAGCTACATTTTCCCACTTTGATTTCATTGTTAACCTTTTTCTGGTTGGTTTTTTCTTGTCCTCATTTTATTGTTTTTGAGGTAAGTCTTCATGTAACCCAGGCTGACCTTGAACTTGCTGTGTTGAGTATGACTTTGAATTCTTGATCTTTCTGCCTTCTTCCAAGTGCTGAGATTATAGCATGCATTCACCATGCCTGACTTTGTCCTGGGGTGTGTGCGTGCGTGTGTGTGGGTGAGTGTGTGTGTGTGTGCGCATGCGTGTGCATGTGTGAATGTGTGTGTGTGTGTGTGTGTTCAGAGGACAAATTGCAAGAGTCTCTCCAGTCTTTCCTTCATGATACGAGTTCTGGGGATTGAACTTGGATTTTTAAGGCTTGGCCTTTACCTGCCTGCTGAGCCATCTCACTTCCCCCCACCCACCTTATTTTTTGAGATGGGTTCTACTGAATCAGGAGCTATCCAACTTGGCTATACTGACAGGCTCCAGGGCTTGCGCATCTCTGCTTCCGGGTTTACAGACACATGCCACCACGCCCAGCATTTTACATGGTGCTGGGGAGTAAACGTAGTTTACTGACTGAACTACTGCTCAGCCCCTTCCTGCTGTGTGTTTGTTGGTGTTTAATTTTAAAATTTGTGCATATGTCTGTGTGTCTGTGTGACTTTGTGTTATACCACATGCATGTGGGTTTCCAAGGAACCCAGGATATTGGATCACAACAGGATGTTGTGAGCCGTCTGATGTTGGTGCTGGGAACTGAACCTCTGTCCTCTGCAAGTCTTAAACATGCTTAGCTGCTGGCCTTCTCTCTAGTCTCCTTCCTGGTGTTTTTAATCAATTAAGATATTTGTCAGGATGATTGTAGACTTGAACATAGCTGTAAGAAGTAGTAAAATGATCCAAAGTGTATGTTGCTGGTTTCCTGACTGGTGATATTTTGCCTGGCTTTCTAGGTATCACACTGAGTTGGTGACATGAGCATAGAGTGCCTGGTACCTGCCCAGGACCTGTTGAAATAAGGCTTCTTGATGTTCCTCGTACTCCTTGGAGTATGTGCAGGAATTTAATCCCCTGTACAGGCTTGTGCCTGAACCACAGCAATACCCTTCACCACACAGATTCCTTCTGTTCTGTTAATAGCACACTACCTCCTTTTTAAGCCAGGTTTGACTTTGGCAGCTACTAGTCTGTCCTTCTCTTACCTGGATTTGTCATTTGGAAATGTTAGGAAGCATATCGGACAGTGATAACCTTCAGAGCTCGGTTTTTATCACCATAATTTTCTGAAGGTTGATTTAAGCTCCTGAGAAAAGGTGATTGTCCTTTCTTTCATTGAGAGTAGCAAACTCCGACCAGGATTGGCTTTGGCTTATGGTGTTCCTGATCCAGATCCTGCTGTGGGGCAACCTGTGGGGCTCTCATGTGGTTGACAGCCAGTCCCTGACTCCAGATTGCCTCATTTTAATCTGAGGATTTTTAATTTTTTTATTTTTATTAATCTCTCCTTGAGAGTGCAATGTCTGCATCTATCCAACCCATTCTAGGTGCCTGGCACAGAACACGCCATGAGGAGCTCAGTGTAGAGGGTGGAAGCACATCCCCCCTGCATGGGGCATAGGGTGCAGCACCAAGTGGGGAGGAAGGACGGGCAGAGAGGGCACTGTGGGGCCCCAGCAGCTGCATGCCATTTGCTGCTCTTCCTCAGGTGCTGCTCCTGCGTGATCCTCCCCTGTGTGTCCATCCTGTTTACTGTGCTTTCCTCTGCCTTTTTCTGTCTTCCCATCCTGGGAACCTTGAGCCAGATAGATAACAATGAGGGCTGCTCCTCCGTTTTCCTGTTGTAGTGGGGACTTGGCAAGGCACTCCCAGTGGTAGAGCTGTGGCCTGCTTGGTCTTGCTGTTTCTGATAGCACTTCTGGGGGGCAGGGATAATGTAACAGAAGGGTGTCTATCTTTGGGTTTTTATTGCTTCAATGAAACACCATGACCAAAAGGAGAGTTGGGGAGGAAAGGGCTTATTTTTATTTGGCTTACACTTCTATATTGCTGTTCATCATTGAAGGAAGACAGGACAGGAACTCAAACAGGGCCAGATCCTGGAGGCAGGAGCTGATGCAGAGGCCATGGAGGGATGCTGCTTACTGGCTTGCTCCCCATGGCTTGCTCAGCCTGTTTTCTTAGAGAACCCAGGACCTCCAGCCCAGGGACCGAGCCACCCAAAATGATCTGGGCCCTTTCCCACCAGTTACTAATTAAGGAAATGCCTCACAGCCAGATCTAATGGAGGCATTTTCTCAGTTGAGGCTCCCTCCTTTCAGATAATTCTACAGTTCGTGTATCAAGTTGACACACGACTAGCCAGCACAATGTCCCTTGCTCCCTGTGTCTGTCAATTGCCAGCACACCCACTATGTGCCCTGTCCTCTGCTCCTCTCTCTGCTCACCCACCCTCACTAAACCTACATCCAGTGATACTGAGTATCCCTGTTGTGAACTAAGGAGTGCTTTCTGGATGTTGGGGCCCTTGGCACAGGTTCCACAGTTTGGGGCTAGATGTGAAACAGTTAGGTAGGGCCTTGCTGGTACCCTGAGCAGTGGAGATCCTGGAATGTCAAGGATCCAAGTATAACTGAGAAGAGGAGCAAGGACTTGGGGTTTAGGAAGATGCATCAGAGCTGGGATGGTAAGGAGAGAGTTGGCCGGAGCTGGGGCCGCATGTAGAACTGGGCATGAGATTGGAAGAGATAGAGTTAGTGGTGGGAAGGGATCAGGAAATGCGATGCTAGTGCTAATGACTAGTTCAGGTCAGATGGCATTTTGTTGTGGTGGGAGTTCCAGTGGGTCTTTTGTATTTTTGTTCTGAGACAGGGTCTCTGTGTAGCCCTGGCTGTCCTGGAACTCACTGTGTAGACCAAGCTGGCCTCAAACTCACAGAGGTCCACCTGCCCTCTGTTTCCTGAATGTTGGAATAAAAGTGTGTGACACCATGCCTGGTGGTTGTTAGTTTCTTAAATTTATATGTATGGATTATTTTTTGTATGGATGTTTCGGCTGCATGTGCATCTGTGTACCAGATACACATGATGAGTGCCTGGTCCCAATGGAAGCCAGAAAGGATGTTGGATGCCCTGGGACTGGAGTTACAATTGGTTGTGAGCTGCCATGTAGGTGCGAGGCCTCAAAACCCAGGTCCTCTGGAAGAGCAACAAGTGCTTTTAGCCACTGAGCTATAATTCCTGCCCTCTGAGTAGGTTCTTAAGGAAGTCTGGGGAGGGTACAGAGGGGACTTCTTTGGTTTTCCTTTCTGGGTACAGGACCCCCCCCCCCGCCCCGAGCCCAGTGCTGGATGCAGGGATGAAGGCAGGGCATCTGCCTTCTCTCTGCATGCATACCTACACCCCTACACTCATTTCCCAGGTACCCTAGTGTAGCCTGTGAAATCCTGACCTCTGATGTGCCCCAGATCAACGATGCCCTCGGTGCAGATGAATCCCTCCTGAACCGGCTCTATGGCTTCCTACAGAGTGGTGACAGCCTCAACCCACTGCTTGCTAGCTTTTTCAGCAAGGTCATGGGCATTCTCATCAATCGCAAGACAGACCAGGTGCCTGCCGACCCTCAGCGTGTGGGTGAGGAGTAGGGAGGGTGGGTGTCAGGACCCTGCGCTATGACACAGCCTGTGCCCCCAGCTTGTGTCCTTCCTGCGCAAGAAAGATGACTTTGTGGATCTGTTGCTGCGGCACATCGGCACCTCTGCCATCATGGACCTCCTGCTGCGCCTGCTTACTTGTGTGGAGCGGCCCCAGTTGCGGCAGGATGTCTTCAATGTGAGGAACCCACTCAGGAGGTGGGATGGTGGGGGGGTGGGCTGGCGTATGGTTAGGAGCTCACTCTCTCCCTTCAGTGGCTCAACGAAGAGAAGATTGTCCAGCGGCTGATTGAGCAGATCCACCCATCAAAGGATGACAATGTGAGTGCTGGCTGATACCTCCGGACTCCTCTGCAGATCGTGTTCTGCATCCCCTGAGCCCTAAAGGATAGGTTGGGGGGTGAGGACATGGCCCAGTTGGTAGAGTGCTTGCTTAGGATGCATGAAGCCCTGGGAGTCACATAAACCAGGCATGGTGGCACACACACGTAATTTCAGTTCTCTGGACCTGGAGGCTGGATGATGAGAAGTTCAAGACCATCCTTTTCACTTCCTAGCAAGTTTGGGGGCAGCCTGGGCTACATGAGACTCTGTCTTGGCAGGGAGTAGGGATGTTAATTAGTATTGCAGCATGGGTTATTCAGTGCCTCTTTCCTTTTCGTGGCTGAAAAATAAATACCCCACATTGTGGATGGACCAAGCTTTGCTTCCCATTCAAAAGTCAGCAAGCATGTGGTTGAGTGGTGCTGCCTGTGCACACACGATGTCTCCCTCTGGAGGCCTTGGGCGCTGAGCTTCCTCATTATGCCATGTGTCCCTGACTGTGCGACTACCCTTTCCCGTCTGAAGGGCTGGGAGCAGTTGGTTAGCTCGTGGTGCGTCCTCACTTGTTTCCATTTCCCAGCAACATTCCAATGCATCCCAGTCCCTGTGTGACATCATCCGCTTGAGCCGGGAGCAGATGATCCAAGGCCAGGACAGTCCGGAGCCAGACCAGCTGTTGGCCACCTTGGAGAAGTGGGTTTGCAGGGCCAATGCTGAAACCTAGGGAGGGAGCTGTCCCTGGAGTCCTGGCCCTTCGCCTTCACTCCGACTCCCTTTCCCCAGGCAGGAGACCATCGAGCAGCTCCTGAGTAACATGTTTGAGGGAGAGCAGTGCCAGTCTGTCATTGTCAGTGGGATCCAGGTGCTGCTGACCCTCCTGGAGCCTAGGAGGCCAAGGTGAGGGGTGCCAGCCTGGGTGGCACACTGCCCCATCTGCACCTACAGTCCCTCAGTGCCCTGAGTGGATGGCCGTTGTGCAGAGCTGTGGCTAGTCAGACCTGTTCCTTCCCCAGCCAAGCCTGCCCTCTGCCTTGTCTGAGTTGTTAAAAGACTCCAGATATTCAGCACACAAGGCTGTAGTGTTCCTCCGGCCTATTCCTGTGGCCTGTGTGGCTCACTCTGCCTTCATACTGCTTCCTCCACAGGTCTGACTCTGTGACCATGAGCAACTTCTTCAGCAGCGTGGACGGGCAGCTGGAGCTCCTGGCCCAGGGAGCCCTGGACAATACCATCTCCAGCATGGGAGCCCTGAACGCCCTGCGCCCTCGGCTTGCCCGCTTCCATCAGCTCCTGCTTGAGCCCCCCAAGGTGGAGATGCAGGGTCGCTGTAGGTGCAGAGGGAGGCGGGAGTGGAGGAGAAGAACCCTGTGTGCATGAGCCTCCCTTGTTTCTGTAGCTGGAGCCTCTGCAGATGACCTGGGGCGTCCTGGCCCCACCGCTGGGTAACACGAGGTTGCACGTGGTCAAGCTCCTGGCCAGCGCCCTGAGTGCCAATGCCGCTGCCTTGACACAGGAGCTCCTGGTGCTGGACGTGCCCAACACCTTGCTGGTACAAGGGGTGGGCTCGGCCAGGGAGACGGGGTGTGGGCAGAACAGTTTTTGATGCCAGCCCGTGTCCCCACTCCCTCAGGACCTCTTCTTCCACTACGTATTCAACAACTTCCTGCATGCTCAAGTGGAGGTGTGTGTGAGTGCCATGTTGAGTTCTGGGCCCCCTCCAGACAGCAGCTCTGAGACAACTGTCCCGAACCCTATCGTGAAGCATGTAAGCTGGGCTCTGCTCCCTTCCCTCTGGGCACCTGGGCTGAGGACATACCCTCCTAGAAGCGTCTCACTTACTTTTTCTACCCGTGTCTGCTGGGCAGCATTAGTTCCTGGGATGGGCATGGGCTGCATAGTTGGGGAGACGTGGGTATATACTGAGGGCCAGTCACTGCTCTGACTCGGCAGTAAAGAGTGGGTGCTAAGGACAGGTCTCTGAGCCTCGTGGGTGTCTTGTACACACTCCCTGTGAGAAGTCAAAACTCTCATGGTGGCCCAGCTTTACCCCAGCTCTGGAGAGGTTCTCAACTTGTGAGTCTAGCTTAGGCTGCATAGTGAGACCCTGTCTCAGGAAAACAAAACAAACAAAATTAGGATTAAAATGTAGCTCGTTCGTAGAGCACATGCCTAGCAGGTGTGAAGTTTAGGATTTGCTTCCCATAAAAAACAGGTGTGGTGATGCACTTGGGACGATTAGAAGGTCACGGTCATCTTTGTACATGAGACCCTGATTCAGAGAAATAAATAAAATAAAAAAATCTAAAATTAAGGCGAGCCGGAGGCACTGGGTCCCACCCTTCGTTCTTCTGCTCACAGGCCTGGGGCCTGGTGAGTCATGTTTGCCCAGTCAAGGCCCTTCCCCAGCTGCTGGGCTCTGAAAGTGTAGACATCCTGGGCCAACTCCCTCTGCTCTCCTGCAGCTCCTTCAGCACTGCCGCCTGGTGGAGCGCATTCTGACATCCTGGGAGGAGAACGACCGTGTGCAGTCAGTATCCTGCCTTTCTGTGGACAGACAGGGCTCTGGGAGGTTGGGTTGGGGGCCTGGGGAGCCCTGGCATCCAGCCTGCCACCCAGCTTGACCTCTGTTCTTAACTAGGTCTGGAGGGGGCCCAAGGAAAGGCTACATGGGCCACCTGACTCGGGTGGCCAATGCTGTGGTACAGAATGCCGATCAGGGACCCAATGCTGAGCAACTGGGGCAGCTACTAAAGGGTGAGGCATGGGGCTGGCTGGAGGTGCAGCTTGGAGAGGTGGTGTTGGAAGCTGAGCTTCTCCCACCTCACCCTCTCCCTGTCCATGTGCTCAGAGCTGCCAGAGGAGCAGCAGCAGCGGTGGGAAGCATTTGTGTCAGGACCTCTGGCAGAGACCAACAAGAAGAACACAGTAGATCTGGTGAGGCCTGGTCTGCTGTCTTCTGCTGCTCTCCTCTCCCTCTTGATGTAGCTTGCGCCCCTGTTTCCTATAGCTGCCTGCCTTGTCCTTGTCTGGGGGCTTCTGCGGCCCTGTTACTCTCATCATCCTGTCCTTAGGTAAACACTCACCACCTACACTCGTCCAGTGATGATGAGGACGACCGCCTCAAGGAGTTCAGCTTCCCTGAGGAGGCTGTACTGCAGCAGGTGGACCAGGGCCTGTGGAGGGGAGGAGTGGGGAAGGGCAGCTCCCTTCCAGCCCTGACCTTCATGCCTCTTGTAGGCCTTCATGGACTTCCAGATGCAACGCATGACCTCAGCCTTCATCGACCACTTTGGCTTTAATGATGAGGAATTTGGGGAGCAAGAAGAAAGTGTGAAGTAAGTGTTACTCATATGAAGTTGGGGCTCCACCCGCTGACAGGTGTGCTGTGCTGCCTGTGTGTGTCCCTATGTGAGTCCCGGTGCTGTCTGACCTCGTGGTATGTGTCTCGTCTGTTTGTGCGACTTGACCCAGCCAGCACAGCAGCCTCCGCTCTGGCAGGCATACCCTCACTATGGCCTTATGTGTTTGCCTCTTTTTAGACCAGTGGTTCTCAGTTGTGGCTTGTGACTCCTTTGGTGATCAAATGACCCTTTCACAGGTGTCGCCTAAGACCATCTATAATTATGAAGTAACAAGGAAATAGTTTTATGGTTCGGGGTCACCACAACATGAGGTGGTGTATGGCTTCTCAGCCATATTCACCCAAAGAGACAAAGTCCTGGGACCTAGCCAGACAATGAGAGCGCCTCACCGAGGTCCCTATGCTGAACCTCCCTAGGTGCTTTGTGGGGACTACAGTCTGCTGTAGCTTTAATATTCCCTTAGATGCAACCATGGGATCCTGTGTTTGCTGCCTCTCTGCTTAGTGCCTGGCCTTCTATCAGTTGGAGGCCTTTATTCAGTCCCTTGGGGTGCTTAGGTGGAAACTTGACTCCATCCTGATGGGAGCAGGGCTGCTTTCTTGGTGGATGGAGATGGGGTAACTAGCTGCGCTCTTGAGATAGAGCTCTGTTCCTGGTTTCCCACTAAGATGAGTTACAAGACAGATGAGACCATTCGGAGTTAGGCAGCAGGGAAAGGTACCTGGTTAACAGTATGGGGAAGGCGTCCTGCAGTGTCGTTGGGGACACCAAGTCAGCTGAGAGGGAGTGCAGTAAAACAGTTGAGTGAGCGGCTCTCCTCTTGACTGGCCAGGGGTCTCAGTTACTTTCAGTTCCTTGTTTTGGGGAGTTAGGGACACTCTCTTTGTAGATTGGTTGTAAGAATGAAGTGCATTTCCATTGTGGGGATCTGTCATTCCTCAGTATGTGAACATTTCTTGAACTTGAGAACCCCAATCTGTGAACGCAATGAGGATCTGTGTCTAACGTGTTCTTACCATGTAAGGAGAGAAAGACATCTCAGTAGGAAAAGCAAAAGGCAAGATGTGGTGATACATTATTGTAATCCCAGCACTCTGGAGGCAGAGGTAGATGGATATCTGAGTTCAAAGCCAACCTGGTCTAGAGAGTGAGTTCCAGGACAACCAGGGTTACCCAGAGATACCCTGTCTTGAAGAACAAAACAAAACAGAACAAAACAGAGTGCAAGGTCATAATCAGGTACGTAGTGAGTTCAGGGCCAGTCTAGGTGGACTGCGGGAGACACTATCTCAAAACAAAAACTCAAAACAAAAAGGTAGGTAAAAGACATAAAGTAAGCAGGGGGCTGTTGGAAAGTCACAGCTCTGCTAGCAGAGCCTGTGAGTATTTCAAAGGTGCGGGTTTAACGTACTTGGATTGCTGTGGAGCTGTCTGAAGAGAATTGAGCAAAGATGCCTGTACATAGTGCATAGTGGCAGTGTGAGGTGGCGTGGACGTGTGCTTGTCCTGTGCCTACTCCGAAATGCTCCCTGCAGGCAGCACCTCCTGGAAGTTCAGGCTGTTCAGTTTTCCCACATCCCACGCTCATAGTTGGGAGTGGCGGGGCCCTGGCAGCAATGTGTCATTTAACCTCCACAAATGATTATGTTCCCATGTTTGGCCTTTGAAACCCCATACTTCTCAAGGTCAGGGGTCGTGTGTCAGCTACTGCAGCCTGTACCTATCCTCTGGTATGGGTCTGGCTGGGATGGTCTCCTTGAAGCTTGCTTCCGTGGTGCTCAGTGCGTGTATTTTCCTGGCCAGTGCCTTTCCACTAGCACTTACATTCTAAGACAAGACCGAGATGATGGCCACAAGCCCGGAGAGGAAGGATTGGTCCCTCTGAGTTTCTTGGTAGCAATGAGTAGCATGGTGTGGTTGGAGCCTCACAGAGGGTGGCAGTGGAGGTTGCCTTGCTGATGCTTTCCGTGGTTGGCCTTGTTGCATGGTGGTTTCAAACAGCAGGTTGGCACAGCTGAGCTACTGTTACTAGGAAACAAGGATGGATATGTGAACTCTTATCTCGGTTGTAGTTCTAAATCCTTAAAAACACCCTTCAAGGTAGATTTTATATATGACAAAATGAGATTAAAAGTGCCAAGTAAGTCACCTGAGGCTGCTCCACAGACAGGTGAGGATTCAGAGTATCCTGCAGAGCTTCGTGGATGGCAGGTCACCTCAGTCCCTGTCCCCCCTGAGCATCTGAAGAAAGCTGTGTTGTTTTCTTATTAGGTTTATTTTTATTTTATGTGTATGTGAACCACATCCATGCTGTGCCTGTGGAGGCCAGAAGAGGGGATCGAATCCCCCGGAATTGGAGCCACCATGTGGGTGCTGGGAACTGAGTGCAGGTCCTCTGCAAGAACCACCGAGCTACTTCTGCCCCAGAAGCTGTGTTTTTGTGTTTAGGGAGGAGATGACACTTCCCTTTGGTGTGATAGAGAACCGAGTGGAATGTGCTGGGAATGTGTACACTAGGCGACTACTTCTCCCTCTTACCGTGACCTTAGAGTGCTGCGAACACAGGGTTTGAGGTTACACCTGAGGAAGGAGATGCATTTTCCCAGTAATGAGGGTTGCTGTGTGTCATGTGACTAGCAAAGGAGGTGAGAATTGTGGCTCACTGCCTTTCTTCCTTTTCTCCAGTGCTCCATTTGACAAGACGGCCAACATCACCTTCTCCCTGAATGCTGATGATGAGAATGTGAGTGTCACCTGTCCCAGGTGCGGTGGGTGGTGAGTGTGGAGGGGTCACAGGCAGTGCAGCCTCTCCTCTTGCTCTGCGTCTGCAGCCCAATGCCAATCTGCTCGAGATATGCTACAAGGACCGGATCCAGCAGTTCGATGATGAAGAGGAGGAGGAGGAGGGCCAAGGCTCGGCAGAGTCAGATGGAGAGTATGGTGCCTGGCAGGGCAGTCAGCCATCGAGGGCATCCCATGCAGGCCAGCCCCCTGGCGTCCGGTGAGTCTCCTTGTACTCTTCTGTCTCTTAAGTTCCCACTGCTGGGGGACGTACTGCATGTGTGTGAGTGTGCGCGTGCACACACACCGACTGCAGAAGTTTATACATGTTGGACTGAGGCTGAAGGGAGGGAGAAAAATCAGAGTGTGTTGTATGTTCCTTGAGTGACTTCAGTCATAAGTGGTAGAAACCCAATTCAAATGAATCAGTTAGGCACAGAATGGAGACAATTCCACCATTCACCTGTACTCCTGCGTTCAGATGGTGCTACACAGGTTCCCTTACTCTTGCTGGAATGAGAGAAGATGAACCTTTCTCAAATTAGGTTGTTCCTCAGCTTGTTTAGATAAATCCTTTTTCTTTCTGTCCGTCCTTCCTTCCTTGTCTGATACTTAGTGTGTTCAAATTAATTCATGTCAGAACTTGGGCTGAGATGAACACTACCTCATGTATGGCCTGCAGCTCCAAGCTTTTACCTCATGACTTGATTTGAAGGCCAGTTATTTGTGTTAATTTTAAAATCGATATGTAGCATGCATACAGATAAACCTACAGGCCCTGTGTTTGCAGCCAAATGGAAGCACTGAGCTAGTATCTAGAGCCAGGGACAGGACCCACTCCACATGGCCACTGTCCTCCCTGCCATGGGCAACGGTGTCCGGACAGCCACCCATGGATCCGTTCGCCTCTTTCCCCTCATTATAGCCATACAGTATAGGAGAGGTCCTCATCTGGAATTCCTGTCACTAGGCTGTTCTGAGGTTGGCCTTCTGATCCTGGAGTTACAGGTGTGCACCACAGCCCCTGGGTCAGACGTGTACTGTGTTTGTATTGATTTGTTGTGTGGGTGCACAAGAAGTGCCTTGGGTTGGGGAGATCAGAAGATGACTTTCAGGAGTCAGGTCTCTCCTTCCACAATTTAGGTCCCAGGGATTAAACTCAGGCGGCAGAGTTGGTGGCAGTAGCCTTTATCTGCTGAGCTGTCTTGCTGGCACACCTGTGCTGCACACACCGGACACATTCATTGTACAAAGTGGTAGATTTTTTATGACGCTTTAATATGTTATTGCCCTTCTTACCCTCTCTTCTTTCCTCTCCACTCTTCCTAACTGCCTTTTTTCATGTTTTTTAACTCTAGCTTATTTTCCTTAACATGATGATCTGTTTATCCAAATGATGTAATTTTATTTTTTAAGGCTGAATAAAGCTCAAACCTCTTTTTGTGTGTAGATCACGTTTTGTCTAGTCCTCTGTTGATGGACACCAAGGCTGGCGTTCTAGCGTGGTGGCGTAGGTAGTGCTATAAAACACAGCTGCGAAGGTGTCTGTCTGTGCTGACAGTGTGATAGAGCTGCCTTACAGAGTGCAGCAGATCTAGTGCTGGTTTCTAGAGACCTCCCCTCGTAAGAGCTTGGTTGAGACGTGCTATCACGTAGCCCAGGCTGGCTTGAACTTGCTTTGTCTCTGAGCGTGACCTTGAACTTCTGATCCATCCTGAGTGTTGATCGCAGGCGTGCACCACCACACTGTGCTTTCGTGTTCTTGTGTTCCTCCTTGCTTCATGTCATTCTCATGAGCTCACAAAAAAAACATCACACAGCTGATTTAAGGAAGTCACCCAGACACTTGCCCAGTCCTGGATCCTGTGCATTTCAGTGAGCGCTTGCACACAGTCAGGGGCGGTTCTGAGGCACTGGCACTTCACCTACGGGTTTACACCTGCTCCTTCACGCAGAACACTGGATTCTCTTACTAGCATGGGGGTGGGGAGGGAGACAAAAACCGTGTTTCCTGACGTTTCTACCTGAAGGAAAAAAGCAAAGTAAACTTTTTACTCAGGGGATGGTTCACAGGTGGGAAGACCTGTGCGTGTTTGATGACGCTGGTGACAGAGGTGACTTGGGAGTCGGTGGCTCCGACTCTTGTTCTCTGGCTTCTCCAGCATCTTCACATCCCTGGATCCCTGGACCGCTCTGGAGGCCTTTGTTACGTGCTCTGTGGTCTGGGCTGTTTTGGGAAATGGGTCAGCTGCTGGCCTGCGTGGCCTTAATGAGTTGGTGTCTGAGGCAGGAGTGGAGGAAGCACAGACAGCGAGGATGACGAGGAAGAGGAGGAAGAGGATGAAGATGAGGGCGCTGGCCAGGCAGCTGATGGAGGGACCAGCCTTTCGTCCTTCCCTAGCCCCGGCCCTCAGCCTCCTGGTAGGTGTTGGTGGCTTGTGCTCAGGCACACACGGGCTGTCTGCCTGCTTTTAGCTCACCTCTGTCTGTGTTCTCTACCTCTGCCACAGGCCCAACTTGGACAGCCACCTTTGACCCAGTGCCTATGGATGCCCCAACAGGTCCCCCAGTTTCCAAGGAGGCAGACATGTCCTCCACCCAGATCCTGACCAGCCCTCCAGCCCACGATGCCCCACAGCTCAGGTGTGGATGGCAGGACAGGGCAGGCGGGAATGGCTGTGGCATCTGGCCTGGGAGGCACTCAGGCTCGGGTGTTTACCACAGCCACACTTTGGCTCCTATCTTACCTTGTAGGTCTTGGGACCCCACACATCCCTCAGCACCTCAGGAAGTCACAGATAGCAGCAAAGTAGCGGAGCCCTTGGGTGAGCCAAGCCATACCTTTCCTATAAGGGCCCTGGGCTCTGCCTCAGGCCCACATGCGTGAAGACGGAAGCATGGCGTGTCTCAGCCCATTTCTCCCTTTACAGCCCCTGCCAGGCCTTGGTTAGTGTTGTGGATGTCCAGGCCACTCTGCATGGGATGTGCTCTGCCCCCAGCTCCTTGGACAGGTGACCTTTGTGCTCCCATCTGAGCTGTTTGCTGGAGGTGGGGTAGGGAAGCCCAGCCTCCCTGCTGCGGTGGGTGCTGGGCTCTGGCCCTGGTTGTCCTCGGCACCAAGCTCGACTTTGAGCCCCTGTGCACGTTGAAGGGCCTTTGTAATCCCAGAGGTGAGAACGGCTTCCAGGAGGATCAGAGACCACTAACGGGGGTGCATGGCACCACGGGCATATCCTGCGAGGGGATGGCCACTGAGAGCCTCCAGGTGTAAGGCCTGGCTCTGCCTCTGTGGCTCTGCAGCCCCACCATGCTATGCTGTCAGTATGCTCAGAGGTTGTTCTGAGGTCTCTCTTGCTCTTCGCCCCGCCCTCACCTGAGGCCCCTTCTGGAGGGATGGGTAGCCTAAGGCAGGGCTCCAGGAGCATCTAACAGTGGTCAAATTGGTGTCTTTCACAGTGCAACCGGAGACCCCTCTACCTCTGTCCCAGCCTTCGAGGCCCACCAGCCCCCCCAGATGGTAGAGGGGAAAAGAGCCCAGAACCTTTGGGGCTTCCCCAAAGGCAGAGGTAAGTTAGCTCTCCTGGGAGGTGCTGGGTGGATAGGGCCATACTGGTGGACAGGACGTAACCTCTGGGTCTCGTTTCTCTCCTGACAGGTCCCAGGCCCTCGAGATGCCCAATGGCTCGACCCCAGGAGGGCCCATTTCATCGGGCTCCCAGTGAGTGTGGCTACAGCCTGGAGTGGGTGGGCAAGATGGGGTCACTGGACCCTCATAAGTGTCTTCCTTTGTTTCCAGGTAGCTGCCTGGTGGCAGTGATGGCAAATCATCTGTCCTCCCCAAGGAACCCTCCAGTGGGGCAGCGGGGTCCTTTGGTGGCCCTGCCCCATTACCCCGTACCCTGCATCCTCTCCTGGACTCCCAAGGAGGCTGGTGCCAGGGAGATGCCCTCACCCACCCCCATTTGCACTGAGAAGAGAAACTATGGAGCTTTGTCTCCTAGAATAAAGATAGAGAGTCACATAGAAAGAGAGAGAGAAAGAGAGAGAGAGAGACGTATATTATATATTATATATATATGAGAGGGAAGAATAAGAAAGGAAGCCAGGACAATAACTGGGCCAGCAGCTCTGAAGCACAGCCTCCGTCTGTCCCAGGGACTGGCGCTGGGGTGCGAGGCCGCTGACCCGTGCTGGGGTGCAGATGCCCACACCCAGCCTTTCACTCAGGACCACCTTGGGGGGTAAACAAAGAGGGCCTCGGGCTTGTGTGGCCGTGCCTTTGTCCAGACCTTGCACTTCGACCAGCTATCTGGCCCCTAGCCCTGGGAAGCAGGGCTTCCCCTACAACATCAACAGAGGCCCAGAACCCAGGGTTGCTGGGTGCCCTGTGTCCTGAGGGTCCCAGCACTGCTGCCAAGTGGCCTTGTCCCAGCTCCCTCCCCAGGCTGGTGTGAGTGTGCAAGTTTGTGTGCAGAGCTTGTGTTTCATACTGCAAATATAAATAAAGACAGCTGAAGATTCCTGGTGTCAGACCTTGAGTCCTGGGTCCTGTTGAGTTGGGCACACCTGTTCCATATGGGCTAGAGCAATGGTCCTCACCTTCCTAATGCCGTGACCCTTTAGTACAGCCCCTCATGTTGTAGTGAACCCCCCAACCATAAAACTGTTTACATTGCTGCTTCATAACTGTAATTTTGCCTCTGGTATGAATCGTAATGTAAATATCTGATATGCAGATGGTCTTAGATGACCCCCGTGGAAGGGTCATTTGACCCCCCCCACCCAAAGGGGTTGTGACCCATAGGTTGAGAGCTACCAGCCTTGAGAGAGCTGTATTCTCGTGGGACCACACTGGCAAATGTGTGGGAGTGTGCTTATGCCTAAGAGTTTCAGGAAAGGGGCACGTGTCTTGTTGAGTTAGTGCTCCGGAGTTCTCATCCTGGTGTGCACCACCTCGGCCCTGCTCTGTGTGCTGAGTCAGCTCACAGCACCTCTGAGACTTGCTAGGAAGAGCAAGAGGTCCCTGGACCTTGGAGCTGGGCTTCTTGTCGTTAAGGGGATAGGAGGCAGGGAGCTGCCTTAGGAGTGGACACACACACAATGGAGCATCCCCTGTTAGGGACCTGCAAGTAAGCTGGGTACTTGGCACCCAGTAGATCACTGTCTTCACATAGGAAGGCTGCAGGATGGAGGAGTGACCATCCTCCCAGGAAACTTGACATCAAGCACAAAGCAGGATTTGTTCATCCAGTGCTTGTAGAGTCCTCCCTGCCTCCTGTCTTCCAGGGTTGGCTGTGGGGTAGGTGCCACCCCACCAAGGAACCCTGTGTTGTCCCCTTTGGTTAGCTGAGCACAAGGCAATGGGAGATCCACTTGGGGGTGGGACTCACCTTCGTTGGCCTATAGGAGGAGGTGGCCGGGATTCTAGGTGCTGGGGAAGGGCTGCAAAAGGTGGCATCTTATCAGCAAGTGCCAGGCAAGAGCAGGCTTGGGTGAGCCTGATATCAGAGTCCACAGGACACTTGGGTTAATATGCAACCACAGGGCTTCCCCTCTGCCCCCTGAAGCCACTAGTTCCTAATAGAAGCCACTCAGCATGGATGCTAGTGCAGAGGGGCTGCCCCTGAAGACACTCTTCTCAGACCAAGTGAGAGCCTGTGATGTGTGGGGATGGGTCAGGCCTGGGACATGGGCTGCCCCGGGCCTGTGATTTTCTATGCTTGGCGAATTGGTTGGGATTCCCTGTCCTTCCAGGAAGCCTGAGTAACAAGGTTACCAAAGTGTCTAAAGATCCTGGTTCCTGAAGTCCAACCTGGATACTTTGGGTCCTGGCATGAGGGTGGAGTGGGGACAGGTATTAAAATAGGCTCTCACTATGTATCCTAGACTGGTCTTGAACTCAAGACCCTCCTGTTTACAGGCATATCCCATCATGCCTTGCTATGACCCCCTCCTCCAGGACTGGGCCGAGTGTGGGAGACTGAGCAGCTTCCCTCTTTGAAGCACCCGCAGGTCCACAGGTGGCTGGTTCCCTTCGCCCTCGCCTGCTCCCTCTATTTCCTCCTCTGGATTCCTGAGGACCAGCCATCCTGGGTCAGTGCCCTGGTCAAGTGCCTGCCCCTACTCTGCCTGGTTGTGTTCCTGTGGGCTGTGGGCCCTGGCGGGAGCTACTCCTGGCTGCTCCAGGGAGCCCTTGTGTGTTCTGCTGTGGGAGATGCCTGCCTCATCTGGCCTGAAGCTTTCCTTCACGGTGAGCAGGGACCTCATGACATGTCCAGGGCTCTTGTGGAGTTGAGTCAGGGCTGGGACACAACTTCGGGTTAAAAGGAATTTCCCCTAATGCCCCCTGGGCTGAACCAGGCCACATGCCAAGACACCAAGAGGCAGACATAAGTGTCAGGCAGCTCACAGCCAGGGCCTTGGGGTCAGGCTGTTTGGTTGGACGTGTGGGGTTATCTGATTGAGGGTGATGGTGGAGACAAAAATACAGTGTAGCTAAGGAGGGTAGAGATGGCAGAGTGAGACATCTGTAGTCCAGGCTAGCCCAATGGCCTCAAACCCAGGGTCCTCCTGCCTTAGCTTTCCTGTGGCTGGCTTACAGGAACACAGACATTTCCCTGCCACACCTGGTATTGCGGTGTTTTTCGGGGATCTGTGTGCACGGGGGAGAGTGCCCATCCTGGGCATGGAAATGGTGTAGGAAGTACCTGGGTAACAGCCAGTCTGGCTGGATCAGAGTGGTTGGTGAGATGAAGGTATGGGGCTTCCCAGACGCGATTCAGAGTTGATGAAACTTGAGCAGAACCAAGCACTTGACATGGTATGAGTTTTAAGGTCGTTCCCATCACTCTGGGAACTGGTGGAACACCCAAGGACAGAAAGAAATTGGGAAACCCACCAAGAAAAAGGGTGCCATGATCTCAGCGGGACACGACGGTGTCCTGGCCACGGGGTGGGGGAGGGAGAGGCGGGTTCCTTGGGAACACTGTTCCTTCAGGTATGGCTGTGGCCACAGCCACAGTGAGAAGCAGGAGACCAGCTTCTGCCTCCATGCACCCAGCCCTCCCTCTCTCCCTCAGGCATGGCCGCCTTCTCTGCTGCCCACCTGTTCTACCTCCGGGCTTTCGGCCTGTCCCTGCTGCAGCCCGGCCTGCTGCTGTATATCGCCCTGACCTCTCTCGTGTACTACAGCTTCCTCCTGCCACACCTCGAGCCAGACATGGTCCTGCCTGTGCTGGCCTATGGGGTGATCCTGAATGCCATGCTGTGGCGCAGCCTTGTCAGGGGAGGGAGTGCTGGCTGGGGTGCTGTGCTCTTCACGGTCTCGGATGGCGTGCTGGCCTGGGACTCTTTTGTCCACTCCTTGCCTTTTGCCCGCCTAGTGATCATGAGCACCTACTATGCAGCCCAGCTCCTCCTCACGCTGTCAGCCCTCAGGAACCCAGAGCTCAAAACCCACTAATACAGGACCCAGACAGCCTGGGCGTAAGCACTGTGGCTTTCCACACTGACCCAGACTGGCAAGTGGATGCTTCTGATCATGTGTCTGCAGATACTGCAAACATCTGTATACTGTTGTAGAGCTTCAAATCTACCACTGTGCTCAAGCTGCCCTCCCTGCCTCTGACTGTGGATTCCAGGCCCCCAACCCAGCCCACATGCTGTGTTCCCCTCTGCATGCCAGCCTGCTTTTCCTAGTCGGCCTTCCCCATCCACACTACTCCACATCTGGTTCTAGCTGCTGAAGTAAAATGAGTGTTGGAACATCAATGTCACCGTTTTTCGGGAGGACTCTGTGGGGAATGGGGATGATAACAGTGCATAACAGCAAGCCTGGCTTCCTCGCTGAAACGGAATCTCTGTAGCCCTGGCTGTCCTGGACTCACTCTGTAGACCGGGCTGGTCTCAAACTCACAGATCTGCCTGCCTCTGCCTCCCAAATGCTGGGATTAAAGGCATGTGCCACCACCGCCCTGCTAAGCATGGCTGTTAGAAAAGATTATTTGGATGTGAATGCGTTTATACATGCTTGTGCAGATGTGCATAGCTGTGTGCTTCCACTGAAGTCAGAAGAGCACATCTGCTGACCTCTCTCACTCTCCACCTATTTGAGGCAGGGTCTCTCCCTGAACCTGGGGCTTACAGTTTCTCAACTAGGCCAGAAGCCAACAAACTCCAGTGATCCCGTTTCTGCCCTCCTCAGAGCTGGGGTTATAGGCTTGTATGCTGGGATTCAAACTGCTCCCCACAATTACACAGCAAATATGCTTAAAAACTGTGTGTGTGTGTGTGTGTGTGTGTGTGTGTGTGTGTGTGTATACACATTAAGTTTTATGTATCATGTTTATCTGAGTGTAGGTATGTAGACACAAAATTACCTGTGGAGGTGTGAGCTGTCTGATGAGGGTTTATTCTGGGACCTTTGCAAGAGAAGTAGAGAAAATACACATTATTAAGGAGTCATCTCTCCATCCCCTAAATTTTTTTTTTTTGAGAGACAGGATCTCACCGTGTAACCCAGGTTGGTCTTGAACTCAGGTCAATCCATAACAAGCGCTCTGACTGCTGAGTCATCTGAAGCTGTAGCCCTTAAACATGTCTTTTCAGACAGGATTTTATCATATAACATCCTTCCTTGCTCCTCTCTCCTCTGCCACCTGTGTGTGTGTATAGCTCCCAGTGACATGTCTCTGACGCTGGTCACATTTTTTTT